>CAUYPK010093262.1:0-25804 GCA_963574355.1 Loris lydekkerianus | reverse complement strand
GAGAAAGCTCCCAGCCTTCCTGCTTTCACCCTAGAAACCCAGATTCTCCTCCCCCACCCCAGATCACTGTAAGACACGCTTCTGATTGCTCACTAGCCCGACAGACCATGGCTCCCTTTGGAAGAAACTTGCTAAAGGCTCGGCATAAAAACAGGTAATGTGTGTGTGTGTGTGTGTGTGTGTGTGTGTGTGTGTGCGCGCGCGCGCGCGCGCGCGCGCGCGCACTCGGGTTCCGTCCTGTGAAAATCTGTGTTTTGTTACAGATTCTGAGGACACCTGCTTTCGAGGGCTAAAGCCCTAAGAAGTTAGGCTAGTATGAATACCCAGATAGAAAAGATATTGTCCCGGTATTGGTATTGATGATGGCAAGGGCCACCTCAAGGGTCACAGAGGATAACTAATGTTTTTGAGTCTCCCCCCCCCCTCCACTTTTGCTCCACTTTTGAGTAGTCGGGGTTCCACAATTAGCAACACCAACAATTTCTTTCTTGTTGCTCTGAACGTTGGAGGGTGGTAGGTGACAAGTCTCATTTTTATTCAGACAAAATAAATGTTCTAGAAAGGGTTGAAGTGTTGATGACAATACAATTACAATTTATGGTCACTAATTAGAATGAAAAACCCAGCTACTGAGACAATCCAGAAACAATGCTTTGGCTCCCCTCACAGTGGGACATTCCTGAGACCTGGAAAGTTCCCAAAGTGAAAACACTGTGTAGAGAAACTCTGTGTGAACTGATTCTGTTGAAAATCTTTGAGACCTATAGGTGGTTTTAGGTGCAGAAGAGAATTCAGGTACTGTCCTCCTTAATTTTTATTATTACTATCTTACTTTGCTTTGATATTTCAATCCTGAAATGACTAAAGTATAAATAAATGTACGTAAAATGCACAGATTTTTTTTTTCTGGAGCCAGTATGTGTGTTTTAGTTCTATTACATATTTTATGTATATCTCCGACATTACATTTTTGTGTCAAATACAGTTTTAGACCTAGGCCTCATTTATCTATTTGTTTTGGCATAGGGGCTTTGCCACCACTCTTCTCTCAGTCATACCTGTTTGTACTTGTCATCCTTCGCTTAGTGTACGTTTAGAAGGGTACAATTACCTGGTAGGAAATGATATAATTATTTTAAAGTGTCTTCATGACAATATAGAGTGACACAACTTAAAAGTAAATATTCATTCCTTGTTTGGTGCACAGATGTCTACTTCAGAAATTCTGTTTTTAACTCTGTCCAAATGGATTCATAATTAACTTGACTAAATTTCCGGAAGGAACTAAAACAGCAGTAATATGTAAATATGGCAAAACTTTCTCAACCAGCTTTCATTTATAATAACTATATTATGTATCCCCAATATGGTATTTATTATAATTGCAGATAGTGAAACTGTCTTTATGTTAAAATAAAGTGGCTTGAGTATTTTCATAATGTTAGTGATAGTTATAAAAATATAATTTATGTTTTAATGGTGACAGTGTGTTTTTTTCCTGAATGCACTTTATTTTAGAGCTATAAACACTTTTGATAAAAAATGTAATCTTTATACAAGAATTCCAACTAATGAGTGTTGAAAGAATGATATGATGGATTAGATCATTCACAATCGTCAATGACAAATAGACAACACTGCAGTGTCAATGTATTTAAAGAATATTCTAGAAGAGCCTCCCTCCCCACCAGCAAAATTGCTTTTTAAATGATTTAGACATTTGTTTAAATGCCATCAAAATATATTTAAAGAAAACACTTTGGAAAAGTTTATGTTTTTATAAAACCAAGTTGTATTTCTGGCATACTAACAGACGCTGGTAGTGAGGACTTTTCTGTCTGAGGTTTTTGTTTTGTTTTGTTTTGTTTCCCCTTACGTGGTTTTATTTTAGAAGTTTAATAACTGTCTTTGCTATGCCAGATGACAGTGTGGTAAAACTCTGTGTGGACCCTTGTGAGTTTCCCTCAGGACCTTACATCATTCTCTCCTCACATCAGTTTTGCCACTGTGCTATCTCCTCTACCCATAAAACCAGCTTCCCTTCAAGGAGGTGAGGATACATTTTTTTTTTTTTACATATATTTTCTATGCAAAATTATGAAAAGATGGACAGAAGAACAAAAAATAAAGAGTTTAATAGTGTTTCAAGTTTCTCTGAGTAAATGGAATGATGTTTCTGAAGATGTTGCTTTATTTTGAATGCAAATGTCTTGGCAAAGATGATAATAGTGAGAACAGTTTCTCTAATAATTGAATGTTTCCTTTACAGACTGGTACTTTTCTAATCCTTAAGAAAAATTTAAATCATAGTAGTGCTTTAGGACATAAAAATACGGGTATTTCAAATCAAGCAGTGAATAAATCACATTCATTCTCTTTTTGAGATAGAATTAATGTATTTTTGGTATTTGGTATTACTATATATGAGGTCTGTTGTTTTTCATCTTAGCCATTTAAAACTATAGATGAAAAGTAGTTACATGATTGAATTTACTAATTTCGTGTACCAGGTTCCCTAATGATCTGAATAATCACACTCCAAGATATAGAAACCAGATATCTTTCTTTAAATGATGAGTGATTCATTCTTTTATGGAAAATGTGATCGATGATAAGATAAGCTATCTGATAAAAGCTGATGCATTCCTCAAATACATGTATGTGTGTGTCCTTATAGAATGCAAAGGAAGAATTTGAATAATCTAATTGTATACCTTGTGATACACAGCCTAAGCAATAACATAAAAACTACTTGAGCACAATTGCTTCTGTATTAACAGGAGAACACATGAACTGCTAGAAGGAATATTGGGACTTCAGATCATAACTTTTTTTGGAAAAGCTTATTTGCTGAATTCTTCTGCATGTTATCTGCCTGTCTTTTCATTTCTTTTCTCTCTTGGGGTGATATTTAATCACTCAAGATCGAACCTCATGAGGTAGTTCTGTAATTATTTTCACAATAAATGGATTGTGAGAGTTTTAGTGAAAAACAGAATACAAATGAAAATCTGAGGCATAAACGTCTTTAGAAAACACAAACCATAAAGCTTGGAGAGGGAAGGGCCGTCTCTGCCTAGAGCCCATTATTTTTTTAGTGCCTAGGACAGTGCCTGGCATGTCGCAGACCTGCAATGCAGTTGTTTATTCAATTTTATAATCTAAAATTATAATTTTACTAAAGCTAGAAACATAGTAATTTTTTCTATATTCATCATGTGTCATCAGCTGATATTTTATAAAAGTGGATATTTTATAAAGGATTGGTTGGTATTTAATATAAGTCAAACTCTAAGAAGTTAAACAAATAATTATATGGATTTGCATGCTAAGCTAATTTTATCATACTGGATAATTTTTTTAAAATTTTGTGGATCATTTAATTAAAAACTTAGGAAATAGTCTTCAGGATATTTGAGAATAATGCATCGTCACTGATTATATTTGGACATGAAAACTTTTTAGGCTTTTCTTATTTAAAACTTTCATATAAATAAAAGATGTGGTTGACAGTACACAATTCCTTATGTCTATAATCAGAGTTAATTGTAGCAATGTTTAATTAGACAAGTGCAGTTTCTAGAGGATCTATTTGTCTTAGAAGGATTGTTTACTTTGGTTCCAGAATACTTGAAGGTTCTATGACTTGAAGGAACCTAAGAACTGATGATGCATATTTTCTTAAAAGTTTTTTGCTCAACGTAAAGAATAAGATTGTTGGAGAGTCTAGGTTTTCTTTTCTTTTCTTTTCTTTTTTTTTAATTTATTTATTTATTTTTATTATAGATAAAAATATGCATGAGTAGGCCGCCAGCCCCATATGCCGAGGGTGGCAGGTTCAAACCCAGCCCCGGCCAAACTGCAACAAAAAAAAAATAGCCTGGCATTGTGGCGGGCGCCTGTAGTCCCAGCTACTCGGGGGGCTGAGGCAAGAGAATCACCTAAGCCCAAGAGCTGGAGGTTGCTGTAAGCTAGGTTTTCTTTTCAACAGATTGTTCAAATTTCTGAATGTGTTTTCATTAGATAGCCGCTGTCTCTCACATAAAATTCAAAGACATAAATAACAAACCACCAACCCATTTCATGCCTACATGGGCATTCAATAACTGGATTTAAGTTATTAATATATTGAGTTATTCACATAGATTTTGTTTATGAATATGATTGTCTTTATGTTTGACTATTCAAGGTAGGCATTGTTTCAAAAGTTAATTTGTCTAAATAACTATTAGGAACTTTTCTAAAAGTTCTGAAAACAAATATTACTATGAAGCTTTTTGGAATACTTGGCTATAAGACGTGATTTCTTGTTTCAATTAATAAGATTTGGGGGCAGAGAACTGTTTGGTACTTTTGCTTCTAGTAAGCAAAACAGAATGCTGCTTCTAGTAAGCAGTGAAACAGTGGCCCATATATTTGAAGAAATAAGAAAAGAGAATGATTCGTGTAGGTGATTTTACAAGATAAAAAACAACAATGAATATAAAAGTGTCTACTCCAGTTAAAAATGCCTTTTAAATTATTGTTATGTCCTATTTTGCCTTTTTTTGGGTTTCCCTCAAGTCATTTCAAGACTCTGTTTGGTTTTTCTTATGGATAGATGTCTATCTGTCACAGGCTATAGCAGACATCTTTATAATATCAATGTAAAATTAAAATACTCCAAAAATATACTTGTAATAAATATATGAGATGTAAGTAAATAACATTACAGCTTTATTCTTCTATGACTAATGCTTAAGGTTTGCACTAAAATTTGCTTTGAAATCAATTATAACATATCTGGCCAATTTTTTTGAAAACCAAGTACATTATATTGCTATCGTAAGGAAATCTTTCACTGATTGCTTTACAGGAAGTATGAATGAAGTGCTATGGTTAGGGTAAAAGTTACTGACCAGAGGAATGTCTTCTCTCTGTAATTAGTTGTAGGGTAATTTATAAATTCTGAAACATGAGAATTATCGGTACTGTTTTGTGTATCTTTCCAATAAAGAATTTAAAATATCCTCACAAATGGATTGAAAAGTGACAGATGTTTGAGATGTAAATCTTCACAGTTCTCAAGAGTTCCTGAAAGAGATTTCTTTTAATGATACCTAGTAAGTTAAGTAGTTATTAGTTGGCAGCAGACAGCCCTTTAGGAACAATGACAGGAATGCTTTTTCTCTGGCAAAAATATCCTTAGAGCAGTGGCAGTGGTGAAATTGAACTCCAGGGTAAAACCTGAATTGCTACTCTAAAAACAAGCTAAGCCAACTTTAACACTACTATATTTGAGGTTATGCCGTGCCAATGCATGGCACATATCAAGATGAGAAGTTCTTAATTTGATTTTTTGGCTAAAGTTTTTAAAAGTTTGAATCTGGGTAAAATTTTATTTAGGGAATGTCTTTATTAGCTATACCATAGCACCTTTTTGGTTTTATTAAATTGGTATGTAGTTCCAGGAAGTCTGGTGATAGCTCTAAATCACAAATGTGTGGCTCTATTCTTCTGAAAATAAAAGAAAGTTGAATTAGGGGAAACTTTTTTCCTCTTCCAGGTGTATGTGGGTGCCAGTCTGGGCCAAGGAATTTCTTTGTCTCTAATATAAGAGCTGTCTACACCTGATACATTCAAAGAAAGAAGTTCAGCTTACTTCTGTATTCTAATGACTTATAGTTGCTTAGGGAATTTTTTAAGACATCGAGACACAACATTGGCCACATACAACATTGATTTCTTAAGAATTTACTACTTTACTATTACTTTCAAAGATTATGGTTTCATTCTTGTGAAGACTGTTATAATACACCTTGTAGAGCTTAAGTTTGAGTATTCGTTGGCTATAATTGAAAGTAATTACTAATAGAAATTATCACCCAAGTACAAAGTATTTACTTCACATGAATGGAATAGGAAGGAAGTTGTTTAGCACTGACAGTGATAATTAAAACATACCTAGAGTAAGAATGATCAAAGGATACTGAATGTGCTGGCAAACAAAGAAAATTATCCTCAACCATTTATATCTGCAGGCTAGATTGCCCTATGCTTTGATAAATAAAATGACTTAATCATTCTATAAAAATATATTTTTGTTTTTGTTTACATACAATGATAGTGGGGTGTCAACTGTCTTGTTCCTTCCTAGATAGCTAAAGGGCAGGTGCTCAATAAAAATTCATTGATTAAATAAAGGAATTCAATATATGGTCTCAAAATACAGCTGGTCCTCATGTAGAACTTGGATCAGAGCAGTAGATCAGCAACTTTTTGTTGAGTGGACGCGTGAGTAGCTTAACCAACGCATCCATATGTGCAAGGTTGACTTCTCTTCTCTGTTCCTAGGCTGAACTCCTCATTTTCAAACAGTGGTGGGCAATAGCTGATGAACAGATGTTATCAGACTTTACCAAACTTTCCCCAGAAAAAGCAAGCGAAGAGCAAGGTCACTCCCCCTTCTCTAGGGATGCTCTTACCTCGCCTCACTCCCCTTAAGAAAAACTGCATGTGAGTAAAGTTTGATGATGAATTGTGAGTAGCTAATGCAGCCCGTACTGCAGAAATTATCTTTTGAGATAAGAAAGAAATATTGTTGAGAAATATTTGTTCTCTCACAAGAGAAAGTGCTAGAAATAGGTAAAAAAAAAAAAAAAAAAAAAAATACTTTGGCTGAGAATTCCAGCTCACCAGTCTCATGGACCTCAGAACATATCCCAGCTGTGCTGGGAATGACTTTTGTGCCCTGAGGCAAACATTTCATCCTTCTAATACAAGAAAACAATAACAGCAATGTGCACGGAGTGTAGCACCAAATTTTACCGTCCCTGTTTGAGGGTATGCCCTGTAAATTAAAATAAACATACCAGTAAGAGTTCTTAAAAAATGCTGTGGTCACTTTGTGGCCTTCAAAGGTGACTGTGCAAGTCAGGGATCCCGATGCTTAAGCTTTGTTAGCTAACACTGTGTGCCAGTCACTGTTGTAAGTGATTGATGTAAATCAACTCACCTAACAGTGCTGTGAAGAAAGTACTATTATTTCACCTATTTTACATGGAAGGCAACTAAGATACCACATAATGCAGCAAGCAGTAAGTGGCAGGCACAGAGTCCAAATCCATGCTCTAAGCCAGTAGGCTGTGTGGTCTACGCAGGCCTTCTTTTTCTTATTGTTAACCCCAAATTGCCAAGTGTTTGGATTAAATCTGATTATCTATAAAGTACTTAGCACAATTCTAGGACATAATGAAAGCTCAATATTCACTCATGGTTTGTGCCTGCTAGATTCTTGTGCTAGGTAATTTTCTAAGTTTTTAATGTTTAAGGCAGCATGGTATTTGGGGCTTTGAAATAGCAACTTTGACAACTGGAATTTCTTTTTTTTTTTCTTTTTGAGACAGAGTCTCCCTTTGTTGCCCTTAGTAGCCTGTCACAGCAACCTCAAACTCTTGGGACCAAGTGATCCTCTTGCCTCAGCCTCCCAAGTAGCTGGGACTATAGGTGGCCACCACAATACCTAGCTATTTTTGGAGATGGAGTCTAGCTCTTGCTCAGGCTTCTGAGCTTAGGCAATCTACCTGCCGTGGCTTCCCAGGCATTAGCCACCATGCCCAGCCTTGACAACTAAAATTTCTGCATCATAACTGATCTCTTTCCTCCCCAGTTACAAAGATACAGATTATAAATTACCAAGGTACATAGAAATGAATCCTGTCAATGTTATATAGAACTGGTTTGGGATCTTACTTGAATTATGGCAGCTTTTACATTTTACTCTCATATACATTTAAAATGAGAGTTTGAATTAGATACTTAAAGTCCCTTTCAGATGTACATTTCTATGATTTCAAAAGATCCTCTGCAGATTTGAATTTAATTTTATTGTACTGATAGTTTACTTTTTCAAGATAACTTTAAAAAGTAATTAAAAGAAGGAATTATATGCAGTTTTATTTTACCTAAATTGTGATGTATTACCAAGTAACCTCCACCAAGAGTGGTAACCTGGTGAAAGTGAAATATGCTTATTTCCACCTGTAAAAAGATGTGATTAGTATATTAAATAATAATATATAATAATTGCTACTTCCTGCTATTTGCTAAGTACAATTCTAACTTCGGTAACACAGATACATGTATATAATGAGTAGCTTCCTTTTATTTTATTTCTTTAGCATTGGAAAACTGTATATTTGGTTCTGTGCCAGATGCACAGAGACACAACCCCATTCCTATGACATTAAACTCCTAATTGGGAAAACAGCACCATAGTTAAATAGTTCATGCAATAACTTAAAAAAAAAAAAAAAAATCACTCCTCCATGGGAAACGATCTTTGACAGGGCAGATTAAATCACAATCTTTATAATACAGTTAAAAGAGAGTATAATCTCTTTAAGTTGAGGAAGCCTGTTTCTCTGAAGAGTAGGTGCCCAGTGCATGATGTTGATTGCAAGCAGAAGTGTGTAAGAGAGGAGTCGATGGAGGGAAAAGAAAATAAAAGCAGCATCATAATTAGGTAGCATTTATTAAACTCCCACAGGTGACAGGCTTGAACAGGAGAATGGAATGCAGTACAATATACAGAAAGATGTAGGTGGGGGCTGAATCACACAAAGCTAAGACTGACTCACATGGGGTAATCAAAAAGGAGAAATCCAAGACGCGGGCAGCAGTGCGGTCATTTAGGTCGGTTTGATAGAAAACAGCATTTTACAACTGAGGTTACAATGAAAGTGCTTACAAAAATCTTAAAAATGTGTTCCTATAACAGCATCAGACTGAAAGTCAACTGTAGTTGATTGCTGTTCATTCTAATAATGATATTAAATCGGCCAGGTCATCAGATCATGGAATTGATCTGATGTATTCAATGAGTCTTTTAAATTGTAATTCCATCATGCAGACAGTGGTCTAACTTCAGCACATTTCTGTGCTTAATAATTAAGGTGTATATTTGATAAAAGTTTTTGGCCGGAGGCCTGTTATGTGGTTTGCTGTTCTCAACCCAAATCTGGGATGTTATTGAAGTTCTCAACCCCAAAGTGGGATGTTTTGTAACCACCTCAGGCCACTGTGTTATGGTTCATTATTTCACTTTCAAGAAACACAGTCAACGGCATCCTCTCTGATTCACCCGTGCAAGTTTCAACTTATCCGGCTTATCAGTGTTTTGGGGAGGGCTTCATTTGTTTCCATCTGCATGCATTTTACATGTCTCAATTTTTGTGTTGCTCATAACATTCATAATGAGCCACACACCTTTGACTTGTCTAATGCTCTTTTATTTACTCTGACCTCTCTCAATGCCACTGGAATTCTCTGCACTTATAGTTAACTGAGGGTACTCAGCATCCTGTGAAAGACCGTTTTCGTCTTCCACAGTAGAGCCTGAGGAGACCTGTTTATAACTCTGCGCACATGACCTTGCATTTGCCTGGAAGTTACGAGAGATGCTGTTGAAAATCTATGTTTTCATGAGTAAACATATAATAACTACATTCTTACATGAGGAAAAGTCTTGCACACAATTACAAAAAGCACTTAAGCAGCTAAAGCTCATCTTTGAGATTTCATCTTTATTAATGATGCAGGAAACTAGATACCTGATAAGAAATATACTATGAAGAATTCACCTTCATCTCTTCACTGCCTATTCTTACGCTTGAGCAGTGAAATTTGTGGAAATTCTTCCTAGAACTATTAACAATAGGCATGAGAAAGCTGAATTTTTTTTAAGTGTCAATAATTTTTATTAGTTCTCCTAATTAGGAGAGAATTTACTGCAATTAAAATTTAGAGAATTAAGTAAAATAGTGGCTTGTGAAAATAAAGCTTTACATAGTGTGCACATATTATAGTATTTCTCTTTAATCTATTTTAGCAACTCAGAAGAAAACTTTCATGAGGTATCACACTCTGTCAGATTTATATACATACACATAATATACATATATGTACATACTTACTACATACACACACAAATATGTTCTCACGCACATACATATATAGTTTTCCCTTGTTGAATTCAAGATGATGGTTGTTTAGTCATTTGTGAAAATCCAGAAACATTAAATATTAAACTCTTTGAGGTACATTATGAAAAACTAATGATAAATCAGATATGCATTGTGCTTTTAAGGAACTCATTAGTTAACAGGCACACAGGAATGCATAAACAATTAAAATATAAGGTGGATATTTCAAATGTCATAATAAAATGAATGTGTCCAATAACAGATATTTATTTACATTGTAGTATATGACAAATGTTATTCTGGATGCTAGGTGTAATGAGAAAGAAATTCAGGGTGTCTACTTTCATTGAATATAAAATGCAGGGTTAAGAAGACAATACAAAAACAATAGATGAAAAAGAAATTTCCTATTGTGGTTCCTGTTAGGAGGATGGAATCCACAATGCTATAATGGAGAGTGTAGAGTGTAAGGCTCTGGAAGAAGATTCTTTGAGACAGGCTGAACAGACAGTAGAGTCAGTGAGGTGATATTTAGGGCTTAGAGTTGTGTAAGAACAGAAGGAAGATCAACACGGGACTAAATGGGGTGTGATTAGGTATTTGGGGTTGATAAGGGATGTTGATTGTACTTTAAATGCAAGGAAAGTCCATTGAAAGACATTAAGCAGGGTAATTATATGATCTTATTTATGTATTTTTTTATTTTAATATTTTAGTAGATTTAGGAGGTGCAAGTTAAATTCTGTTTGTTTATAATTTTTTGAAAAGGCCAATCTGGCTACTGTATAGAGAAACAATGGTAGCAGGGCAATGATTGAAAGCAGGAAATCTAGTTGAGAAGATATTACCACAGTCTAAGCAAAAGATGATGTCCTGTGTGGTAACTGTGGGAGAAGCAAAGCAAGGGAGAGAAGGGATACTCGTTGGCAGTAGCACTTATGAAATATGGATTGAGTGAGAGAAAGCTGTAGACGATTCTGAAGTCTTTGGCTTGAACAACTGTGAACAGTGGTGCTCATAGAGTGATTTGGGGTAAGAATGAATGGGAAATTGACGATTCTGCTTCCGCCTTATGTTTCAGATGCCTGTTCAGCACAAGATCAGAAGTGTAGGTGCAGGGGTATGTTAAGGTGATAGAGAGAGAACAGTACCGTCCGCAGGTTTCATGGAACAACAATTGAGCTGGACAAATGAGAAACAAGATTTGAATATGAAACGATATGGCAGGTAAAGTAGAACAGGAGGAAAGGCAAAGGGTGTGGCGTGATAGTAACAGTGAGTTTGGGCAAGACTCACTGTTTACTTTAAAAATTTAATTTAATTTTGGTTTATATTATAATAGGAAATGTTAAAGGGCTACAAGCAAGAAATTGGCACGATTATTGAATACTAGAAAGGTGAACCTGGAAGAAATATATACAAAATCTTAGAGGGAGGAGAGAAAGAATATGAGTGGATCAGTTAGGGGAGAGATCTCTTCTATAACAAAAGAAAGATATGAGTCACCATGAAGGCAAAATTTATAGGAAGAAAAAATTCAATACATAGGGGAAATATCAGGATGGAAGGAAAGAATCAATGCCAACCACAATTTTGGTCTTGAGTAACTGGAAATACATATATCACCATAGAGAATGAACAAAAAAAAAATGGCAAGGATAATTTTGGGGTGGAAGAACATTCTGGCAAAGAGTGAACAATTCAAAGCGTCTTTTGAATGTTTCCAAATATCCCACCTCCAAACACCTGGTGTTTGGGTACACCGCACCTGAGCCGGACTGCAGAAGCAGCCTCTCAGCCAACCTACTCTCATCCCTCTTGACGTCCATATGAGGCTGATTAATATGGAGACACTGCACCTGCAGTGGGGCTTTAAAAGCAAAACACGCTGGTTTCCCAGTCAGAGCCTTCAGGCTGACTAATCCAGTTCTAACCCCACTCCAGCCACATGAATCAGTCAGCCTTTTAATGATCCTTTAATCATTGCCTTTGGATTTATATTACTTCCAAACATGGCTATTATTTCCACTAGATTGTAAGATTCTTCTGTATAAAGACTGTCATTTTAACTTTTTATTTCCTAGAGAAACTTACGCAGAATACTTGAGTAGTTCAAGTTCAAGACATACTATTTAAATAAAAAAGTGTAGATTTTTAGTGCATTTAAGTATCCAGATCAAGAGTTGTCAAACTTTTTGTTTAAAGGGCCACCTAATATTTTATATTTTCCCAACCAGCATGTCACTGTCTCAGCTACTCTGTCATTATAGTTGAAAAGCAGCCATAGGCAATACTTAATGAAATGGACATGGCTGTGTTTCTATAAACTTTATTCACCAAAACAGGTGGTGAGACAAGTCTAACCACCAGGCCCCTATTTTTCAGACCCTTGATCTAGATCATTGACTGAGAAATTTCCTTCATTTATTCTCTCCTACCTCTTCTCAACCTCCCTTCCCAAAAGTATTTAACTCCTACTCTATAAGGCATTTAAGCTTCAAAGATGCAAGAGTTAGCCAGGATTTGACTGGCACACTATCAAAAAAAGCAAGCATTACACAAGGCTGAAAGTATTACTACTGAGTGTACTCAAGATTCTATAAAAGTATCCAAAATAAGTTCCCATTTCTGTCTGGGGTTGTAGGAGGGGGGTTATTCTGAGGTCAGGGAATTTTCCTAAGTGAAGTAATGTTCAAAGCAAAGGAAGAGGTGGTCAGATAGTGAAGGGAAAGAAAATATTTCAGGATGAGGAAACAGGTTATGGAAAAGTCCGGAGTCAAAATAAAACCGTGGCAGGTAGAGTTCCAAATAGTCTAGCAATTAATAGGGTGATAATCCCCATATTTGGTCTGTCAGAGATAAGAAGTTAAGAACAGGCTAACTCAATGTGCATATTAATGAATGCTTGGCTATGAGTTAGGGAGGTCAGATTATGGAAGGAATCTCAGGAGCACCTGGTGAGGAGGAGAGAGAAGAGGGGAGAGGAAAAAATAATGATTTAAAATGAAGGACTTGGGAAATCATTGAACGATTTTAATCAGCAAAAGTACAAAACTGATTTTCAGTTTAAAGGCACTCTGATAATATAGGGTGAAATTATGAAGAGGGAAGTATTTTATATTAATACAATGTGTAATAGTTCACTACAGTGATACATAGTAACAGAGGGTGGTGATAGATCTCAAGGCAGATACTTGAGACTTAGGAGAAAGGGTAAAACAGACATAGTGACTGGATTGTTAAAGAAGACAGACACAGAGGCTGAATCCAAGAAAAACCCAGTTTTCAAGCTTGGGAGATAAAGTGGGGAACAGTGATTCCATTCAATGGGGTGGGAAGTCAAGAGAGGGATTGGGGGGGGAATGAATTAAATTTGGTAGGTCAAATTTGAGGTCCCTGCGGATTACGAACATGCAAAAGTGAAGTAAAGATGGAACAAAGTTGAAAATATGGGTCTAGAGTTTCAAACCAAAATAACAGGTTCGGGCTATCCTCATACAATTGGTGAGTGTTGTGGATATGATCACAGTCACCCAGAAGAATGTGTAGTGAGACAAGAAATGAGTCATAGTCAGAAACCTCGGGGATGCCAGTTATCACTTACTGCATAATAAAACACCCCACAATTAGTGGCTGGAAATAACAATTTATTATTTTCATGATTCTGTGGGTTGGCAAGAGCGATTCTGCGGCGGGTTTCTCCTGGGCTCGTTCATGAGCAGCTGGTTGGCTGAGAGCTTGGTTGGGATAGAGCAACTGAGACAACTGGGTCTCTCTCCACATAATCTTCTCTTCTTAGGCTTTATTTATTTATTTATTTTTTTGTAGAGACAGAATCTCACTTTATCGCCCTCAGTAGAGGGCTGTGGCGTCACAGCTCACAGCAACCTCCAACTCCTGGGCTGAGGCGATTCTCTTGCCTCAGCCTCCTGAGTAGCTGGGACTACAGGCGCCCGCCACAACGCCCGGTTATTTTTTTGTGGCAGTTTGGCCGGGGCTGGGTTTGAACCCACCACCTTCCGCATATGGGGCTGGCGCCCTACCCGCTGAGCCATAGGCTCCGCCCACTTTTCTTAGGCTTTTTCATCAAACAATAGTCTCAGGACAGCATTCCAAATGGAGAACAGCAGAAGCTGCATGGCTTCTTGGAACCTGGACTTCACAGAAATTGCACAGCATTGTTCTTGTAACCTTCTGTCAGTCATGGCACGATCTGCCCCAGGAGTGAAGAAACAGACTCCTTCTGTTAGTGGGTACTGCTGCAAAGAATTTGTAGTGGTAGGAGTTGTATCCTGCATGGCACCAACACCTATTGAATGTGTGGAGGAGAGGTCCTTGTGGGAGCTGGGGAGAAAAAATCTAGACAGGTTAAAGGAACAACCACAGAAGAGTGGCACCTAGAAGTTAAGGGAAGGACAGGGGCAAGGACGGGAGGAGGAGGACACGTCAGATCAGTTCTGAAAATGGCTATTGGTTTTGGCAGTTAAGAGAGTTTTGATAAGCCTAATAAGAAATTTGTCCATGGGGATGAGTGGAGGAAGGATAAGTCACCTTGTAGTGGATTGCAGAGTTTCTGGGAAGTGACAAACTAGAGACAATAACTACAGATTACTATTTAAGTTAGTGCAGAAAAAAATCCTTCAGGAGAATATGAGGTCAAATGAAGGTTGTTGCAATATAACAAAATAGGGGAAAGGTAGAAAATTTTTAAAAAGTTTATGAATGGATAAATTATGAAGCAAAGTCCTAGGGGAGGTTTTAAAAGTTAAATTCAGAGTGTATTAGAGAGGACAAAATTTTGGGGATAAAAATGGACAGGTAGATACTTTGATACAGATAATTAGTAGTTTTCTTATCGATAATAGTTTCAAGTATTTCTTCTTTCCCTTAATGAAATGCCATGAAGTCCCTGGTGTACTCTTATCTCTACAAGATACTGATTTGTTTTTGCTCCTTAGGTAATTTATTTGTGACTAGTGTGAAGAGCTGATTATTTTAGATGAAGCTCCCTGTTGGAAACATTTTATTGGATTCACTATACCTTGTGTTCAGAAAATGACAATGAGGGATTAAAGAGCTCACCTCCTGTTTTCAGTTATTCTACTGTATAATTCAAGTTCTTCTATGTTTCTAGCACCATTCAAATTGGCTAGCATATCTCAGAATACATTTGGAGGGGAGAGGTTAGGTAGCTGCAGGAAGATAGAAGCTTAAAATCACCATGGTTAGGAGATAACTTCCACAATGCCAATCATGGATTTGGCTATAAAAAAGAAAATAATGCTAATAAATGAGATAACTACAGCTATTATTAAAAAAATATTCCTGGTAGGTAACTTTTCTTTAGATAAATATTTCTGTACAAAATACAAATAAGTAAGAACACTTTAAGTACTTGCCAGGTGAAGGTAGAACTGGGAAATGAGCATTAGAATTTCCAATGAGATTAGTCTTTTCTCAGCACTTCATCTGGTAAATACTGCATGTTAAATATTTACATTTTGATTATAATCAATTTCCGGAATCTGAACTATGAGCTCCATTTACTTAACCTCCAGGAGTCTCCAACACACATTCTTTACACATTTTCTTCCCTTTTCTCTCTTTATGAGGTTTATGTACTATAGCTGCCCTGAAGTGATGGAATGTCTAGGGTTTTTCTTATCCTGCATGACTGGTTTATAGCATTACTTCCTAGGAAATTAAACTGGCATTAGTGGAGCAAAACACTAGTTAATATATGCACCTATGTCTGTGTATACATAAGCACACACATACATACATGCATGTATACAATTTTAATTTGGCAGTAATTTTTTTTATTTTTATGTTTATTTTTTAATTGTTGACTATCCTAATTTTTCATAGAGCAATTGAATTTGTGAAAGGGTCTAATTTTCAAACTATTTTAAGTGTTAAGGGTTTATGTTTATACAAGTACTTTTCATACTTCATGTATCAAAACAGTGTTCTTAGCAACCTAAGAAAGATCTTTTGTACTCTATTGTATTATTCATGGATGAAAGTTGTGTATTCATCTCTTCCTAGGATTGCAGCTCCCTGATCCAAAACAGCACTTCAGAATGATTCACTGCACACTGGGTAAAATTAATCAGAGCAAGTAGTGTCAGTGTGTAGGTCAGAGCTACTTCACCGTTTGTCTGCTTCATTAATTTTAATTTCATTTACACCTCATTTTGTATGCGTATATGAGCTTTAAAGAAAGACCATCACATTTCCATTTAACATTGCTATTTCTAATGCACAGCAGATTTGCTTTACCTAAAATGCCTTCAGTTTTCATCTATTGATCATATACCAAAGTAGGTGATAAATATTCTATTGTTTTATATTTTTCACAAGATGTCATAAAAGCCTTTTTTTCTCAATAAGTTCAAACTTTATATCTTGTTTCAAAAAGAAAACTTGGTGAAATATTATTGTATTAGACCGAATGGAAAGTTTGTCAGTGGTAAGATTAATTACCCTAACTCATTTATCTAAACTTATTTTTACTGACTTATCAGAGGAGTGTAACATTAGAGAAGGAAATTATTTTTTGCTCACTTATTACAGAAAGGTAGCATTTAATCCCTTGTGCCTCAGTTTTCTCATCTGTAAAATAGGTTGCATAATAGAACCTATTTTGTAGGGTTGTGATGTAAATCAGGTGAATTTATAGGCATAAAGCACTTAGAACATTGGCTGGCATATACCAAGCATAGGATAATTGTGAAGATCTGTAACAAACTGGTCAACATACAGAGGTGGTCAACATAAGGAACTGCCATTGGATACATGTGATGCATGTCCAGTCTATGATAGTTAGGTCAACGTAAAGTGGAGGTCGATGTAGGGAGCTGGCCAATTACGGAGGTTCTACTGTGTTGTTAACCAGTGTATCATTTACCTGTTCTCCATTGTTCTTTTCTTCAGTTACCATATTATTTTTAAGCAGCTGCTCCTCAATTACCAGGCCCACATTAATCATGTTAAGCCACAATTTGAATGGATCTTCCTTACAGACAACATCCAAATTAGCATCCTTATTCCACATTAAATCTCTTGAGACTCTTACTCAATCTAACATTGTACAAAGGGTTATGGGAATTGAGAATGAATTGAAGGCATTGAGGCCAACTTCTGTGTATTCTTATTAATTATTAAATTGTACTTTGAAGACTGTTGTTTTCCTTCTCTGAAATTTTGTAGCACATTGGTATAGAGTGTATCTCAATGATTTCCAATATTGTTTAGGATGGTCTCAAATTTTTAAAATCTCTTTCTCTGAACTTATCTTTTATTCCTCCTAGCAATATGACAATTTCTTCAACATAAGAATCATCTTACCTTTTATTTTATATCCTCACTATTTAACCATACATTTTAAAACAAAAGTTTCATTCACAAATGAAACTTGAGGCAAATTATAATTCATAATTATTATGAAGGTAAAAGGACTTAGAATGAATGCATTTGACTGACATCAAAAAAATATTATTTTTAATCAAACATTTAAAAATGTATTCATGCCAAATTATGTAGCTAAATTTCTTCTTGGGTATGGATTATTTCTTTTTTTCTAATTATAAAGCCACCCAATTGTATTATACAATACATACATTTTTCTTTTACATAATAATGATAAAGCTAAATCAATTTATTAGCTAAATTAATTACAGTTGCACTCTGATAACTTTAAAGCTACCATTAAAGTTGAAATTATCATCTTTTTGTTTGAAAATAGCTGTGACATTTTATTTTATTCTTTAGCATCAAAATCTGATATTCGTGGCATCCTTAATATTTAACACTTCATAGGGTATTGAGCTGCATTTGCAAACCCAAAGACCAGTTTATAATCTCTGATATAAAGCTTAATTTAGTAAACCTGCACTTTTTCCAAACTCTTCCTCATTCTTTCATGAATTATATGTTTTTATTCAGAGTAATATGAATTTCTACTAATCATTGCCATAGTTGAGCCTGAGATAAATATACTGAACTCAACTATCTTGTTTCATAATTTCCTTCCTAATTATTATTTGTGAAGCTTGCGTTTTGAGTCATTCTGTCTCCAACTGTAATTTGCTGACTGTTTTTAATATGGATGTTCCATACAATGAGCACCTGAAGGGTTCCCTAGGCTGGACCCATGCGATTTAGCAACTTATTTGGATAAGATGTTCTGAAAAAGGTCTAAGAAGTGTCTTTCAAACTGTTGTAGCGGTATGTCTTTTCATGAAAAATATGACTGTGAAGAGTCATTAAAACCTTGTGTTTCTGCTGTGTCAAATTCACTGAGCAGGAACTATTTTTGCCTTTGTGTTATTATTGGTCAGAATACTGAACACATATAGGTGAATAACATCTGCTTTACTAATATTGGTTTTGTTTTTGTGACTTTAAATTGCTTAGTGATGTTGGGGAAAAAATAAGCTTCCACCTACTGAGGGTTGGTGTAATGAGATTTTGTAAAGGCTGTTCTTTCGTCTTTCTGGGTGTATCTTCCATGCATACAACTCCCCCTCTCTAACTGAAATATAGCAGAATTTTTCTTTATGTTTTACTTTTTCAATTTTTTTATTTTTATTTTGGGTCATCCTGTAATATAATGAGGCTACCCTGTTTGTGTTCGTAAGGTAAAGTTGTAGTCGAGTCTTTCACAGGCAGGAGCCCCCATATTATATCCGATAGCTTCCCCCCTCCCCCTTTCTGGAATTCATTTTTCTCTTGTGTGACCCAGTAGTTGTTCATCTCCTAGTTTCCAATCTGTACTGTGTCCATGGGTTGCTTACTCTTCCACTCTTGATACTTTACTAAGGAGCATGTTTTCTCTTTCATTTCCCACAGTGGTCTCTGGAAGTTGCCCTTTCATCCTGTAAAGCAGTGGTTCTCAACCTTTCTAATGCCGTGACCCTTTAATACAGTTCCTCGTTTGTGGTGACCCCACAAATTATTTCATAACAGTGAGAATACTTTTATGGTTGGGGGTCACTACAACATGGGGAACTGTATTTAAGGGTCACGGCATTAGGAAGGTTGAGAACCGCCGTTCTAAAGACTATAGATAGTGTCTTGTCCTCATCTTCCTGTAAACCCTGGATGGCTATAAACCTCCTTTTCAAATGCTGATCTTGGCTTGCCCCTTCTGTCCAGACACAAAGGACAGCAAGGAGGCATATACGAGAAACGCTGTAATAGTCCATTGTGTTGGTGTCCACCCTTCACACAATCTTGGCACTGCACAGACCCCCTTCACCATTCCCAGATTGTCTTGTCATCTACACATTTTCTTTTTGTGTTTATACCACAGACTACTCCCCATTTTATTGGCTAGATTTCCGATACTATTTAATGAGGGAGAAAGATTGATTAGACTTGTTTATTTTTCCCTGAACTAAAATTGACCTTATTCTGAATATTGAAGTTTTTATAGCATCTAAATTTAAATTTAATTCTCAATATTCCCTAGAACCAGATCAGGAATTAACAAAGGAAGGTTCAAGAGGCTGAGCATAGTGGCTCATGCCTCTAATCCTAGCACTGTGGGGGGGCTAACCAGGTGGATTGCCTGAGTTCAAAAGTTCCAGACTAGCCTGAGCAAGAGTGAGACCCCATCTCTTAAAAAAAAATATCTGGGCATTGTGGTGGGCACCTGTAGTCCCAGCTACTTGGGAGGCTGAGCAAGAGAATCACTTAAGCCCAAGAGTTTGAGGTTTCTGTGAGCTATAATGCCACAGCATTCTATCAAGGATGAAAAAAACGAGGCCCTATCTCAAAAAGAAAAAAAGAAAAAGAAAAGGAAAGCAGAAAAGTCCAGTTGGATAAGATAAAAAATAAGATGCATGAAGATTGATTATGGGTTGAAAAAGAGCAAAAAAGTAATTTCCATTTATACTTCATTCCGTAGAATGCCAACTTTCATCATTAATTTTATACTACGTAAGATTGGTAAAGTCTCTGTTAAATTTTTCTTAGATAGATTTTTCTATTGGATTTCCCCAGTAGGGGTAAGAAAATAAAACAAAAAGAGGTAAAGTTGTCACTATGATGAAACTGTATTTTACTTCTAATATGGAACAGGATTTGTCAACAGTGCCAGTGTTGACACTAGGCCAGATAATCCTTTGATTAGGAAAGGTTATCTGGTACACTGTTGTGATACAGTATTTACGTTCGTGGCCTCTGCCAACTAGATTTTGGTAGCACCTTTAGACCTGATGTAAAAACCAATAATGTCCGCACATATTGCCATTTATTTCCTGGGGGCAAAATCAACCCTAGTAGAGAACTACTCAGAATAAGTAATGGTAATAAGAAAGAGAGACAAGCAGTCTTTAGGCAGCTGGCCAGGACTCAGGTGCGCCTCCAAACCGTCATAATTCTTTGTCCTTCGATATGATGAAGTCTTTCATCACAATCTCCAGGCACAGGTGCCACCAGCAGCTTGGAACTGAAAAGGTTCTAACTCTAATTTTCAACCACAAAGTCGTATTCTGTAGAGATGCAAGCAATAAAAGCATTGCTCTTAGAATCACTTCTTTACATTGTCTTGAGATAGTGTTTGTGTCATATTTTCCAAGCTGGCCTAGTTAATAAAATTATTGCATAGGTTCTATGAAAAATATATTCAGAGTGTCAAATATTTTCATTATATGTTTGAACATCACATGATAATATTCATATACTAGGTTTGAGAAAACATATCTTATAATTATTCTGAACTAATAATTTAACATTTTAGTGATTCATACAGTCTTGAAATTGGGTTTTATATGAAATATTTATCCTGCTAAGTTTCACATATCAAATTTCAGCTGAAGTTTAGTGAAGCAAATAGACTAGGAAGAAATGGTGTTCTTTGATTCCTCTGGACCCAACTTCAATGTCTTTTTCCTTTGGATAGCTGAATAAAGTAGCCACATGGTATACATTTATCTTTATTTTTCTTTGCTTTCTCACTGAATCCCTTTTCTAGAATTATATCTTGTTGCATGTCCAGTATGGCATTGCATTATTACAGTCAATAACTTATTTTATCTTAAAACTTAAAGGCTCAAGGTTTTAATTCATTCCTTGATGTTTTGTTAATCTTGAGCAGTAACTCAGTGAAAGTATGCTAAAGAATTATTTGTTCGTATAAAAGTTATATAAGCCAACTCATTTTATTTCTGTATAGTTTTGTGGTATTAATATAAGTTATCAGCATAAAAATATTTGTATTTTCATTTGTCTGTTTATTCATTTATTTGTTTATTTTGGAGACAGAATCTTGCTCTGTCACTTCTGCTAGAGTACAGTGGCATCATCAAGGCTCACTGCAACCTCAAATTCCTCGATTTAAGCAATCCTCCTACCTCATGCTCCTGAGTAGCTGGGACTACGGACCCCAACCTCAACCTCCAGATAGTTTTTGAGGCCATTTGGGAGGAACTGTGGACATGAGAAACTGTATTAAAGGGTTGCAGCCTTAGGAAGTTTGAGAACCACTGCTCTAAAGACTACAGACACTGTCTTGTCCTCTTCCTGTAAACCCTGGATGGCTATAAACCTCCTTTTCAAATGCTGAGTCTGGCTCTTGTTCGGGCTGGTCTGGAACTCCTGTGGTCAAGGGATCTTTCTGCCTCGGCCTCCCGGCCTCCCTGAGTGTGAGGATTACAGGTGTGAGCCACTTGCCTGGCCATTGTAAAAAATATTTTTAAACTCCAGATTGATAAAATAGTCAACATAAGCAGTCCTGTATTTAAATTTTCACTATTTCAGAGTGAATATGAAAAGTATCCAAAAGAGAGGCTAATGTATATTGTTGAAAAGTTTCCTTTGGCATAGAAATCCTCTTAATTTATGAAGAGGATATTTCTTTTCTTTTTTTTTTTTTTTTAGACAGAGTCTCACTCTGTCATGCTTGGTAGAGTGCTGTGGTGTCATATCTCACAGCAACCTCCAGCTCTTGGGCTTAAGTGATTCTCTTGCCTCAGCCTCCCAAGTAGCTGGGACTACAGGCACCTGCCATAATGCCCGACTATTTTTTTTTTTTTTTTTTTTTTTGCAGTCACCACTGCAGTTTTAGCTGGTCAGGGGCTGGGTTCGAACCTGCTACCCTCGGTATATGGGGTCAGCGCCCTACCCACTGAGCCACAGGTGCTGCCCATGAAGAGGATAGTGTAACAAAAGCAAACCTGAATAGTGAAATAGTTGTAAAAGAATAATCAGGTTTGTACATGTATTTTCAGTAAAATATGCCTGGTTAGGACAAGCTTAATCAAAATTGAAGAGTTTTAAGTATGTTTTTGGCTCATCTTTGAGCCAAAGTAAAAATTAATGATTTTAAAATTATCTCTTATTAGTAAGGATTATTTTCTACTGGTAGTATACATGCAAATAGACTAGTTGAAACTGATAAAAAATGCTGTGGGGTAAGATGGAAAATATCTGTAAAATTATATTATTAACTAAGTAGTAAATTCAAGAAGGTTATTGAACAAGAATACTAAGATATTTTTATTGGTAATTTTTTATTGGTAATAACCCACATTTATACAGTATAATTTTCACATTTCTCAAAGCTCATTGATACTTGCAGGCATGTGAGAAATTTAAGTCCAATAGGTACATGGCAGTCCTGCAGTGAAGATTATGCAGGATTAGAAAAAAATGATTTATCAGAATTCAAAATGTCTAGTAGTGATAATGGAGATAAAAATCATAAATTTAAAATTTAAAGTCCAAGTTTCCTTCTGTATATATTTGCAAATATTTACAAATGAAACTCAACATTTCAGTTAAAAAGGAATTTAAGGAATTAAATAAAAATATGTATGTTAGCATTATGAACATTTAAAAAAATTTTTGTACATAAGTACTCTTCAAACATATATTGTGATTATAAACTATTTTATTAAACCCAATGTGCTAAGCAGCAGAATTGTTTTATGAGACCCTTAGGGTATATTTAATATTATCAATTTACAAAAGTATTATAAATACGCAAACAACTAAGAATAGTATATGCATGAAAAGTACATAAATGTATATCACATAATTTTAATTACCATATGTACGCAAGTATAAGCCGAGTTTTTTTGGCACAAAATTTGTGCGGAAAAACCTGAACTCGGCACAAATTTTGTGCCGAAAAAACTCAGCTTATACTCGAGTATATACGGTATAGTATAATGTGTTTAGAACGTGTGATAAATTGTGTTTCAATTCCATTTCAATACCTAAAACATAGTAAAAGATAATTGTTTGAAATAGTTATGTATTAGTGTGAATCACAATTTAAAAATAACCTAAAGAGCCTCCCCCCTTTTTTTTTTGTTAGGAACCCTTCTTAAAATAGACAAAGTAGTTTAAGTCCACACAATAAAATTAATCCTGTTTCTCAACACACATTTCCACTGTAAAAATTCTTAAGTTTTATTGATTATTGTGTATTTTAATTAGAACCCAAATCTGAAATACCTACTTAGCATTATGTAAGTTAGTATTTAAAATTTTTATTTGCTCATTGTTTTTACTTGCTCCAAGTGGACGTCTTGTGAATTTCCTTGTTGTAAATGATGATGTGGATAATTGATTCAAATCTTTCTTTGCACATAACTTATTCAAGAAATTTAATGGATTATAAAATATTAGGAACACTAAGCACTTTAGTTTGAATCCATGACCCAAATAAATTCTGGCTTATAAAATTTCTTACCTGTTTGCCAATTGTAGGGATGGCCAGTTATCAAATTAACCTAAAATTCCAAACTGAAGTGAACTAAATGTGACTGTAACAGTTATTTTATTTTTGTAAATGAATAATTTTTGATGATTTTACTCTATAATATATCAGTCAATTCTTACTTTATAACCAGTTAATTTTAACTAACCTATACTTGCAAACAACTATTGTTTTCCCATGTAGCTTTTTAGCAGAACAGTCACTGTTGCTTACTCCTTCCCACAGTATCTAGTAAGGACCACTCTCAGAATCACAGTCCCTATCACGGATCAGCATTAGTATCCATTTGATCTCTCCTTTCCCTTAATATTACACACTCAGATGATAATTAATGTTCAAATAGATGAATGAAAGAGTAAAAGAAGGGAAATTTAGTCTTAACCTCAAAGCATTCAATAGTTTGATTATTATAGAAGGTCATAAAAAATTATAAAGATAAATACATTGAGTTCCAAGTAATTTAAAAATAGCTATTATAATCAGTTCATAAAAATTAGGAAATATTTGCAAGTGGCTAGTCCTATTGGCTATTGTAATTTATTTTGGGGGAATAGTTGTGTGGTGACATGTATTGCCAGGTCTAGAAGGACCACTCCTACTTCCTAGCATTGTGACTTTAGGCAAGCTACCTACCTTTTACGTGTCTCAGTTTTCTTACTTGTGAAATTGGAATAATATTAATAAAAACTGTATACATAAGTTCTTAACTGCAGGGATGCACAAAGCCACAAAACTCCAAAATAAAAATAAATTCACTGGATTAGAAATTTTAGTCAATATCAACAAATATTTGTAATACACAGGAAAAATTAATTTAAGGTATTAAAGCATAGAGTGAGCAAGAGCAGAGTGAGCAGAGGACAATAATAATATTAATTAAATTGATAGTGACATTATTTATATACGGAACTAAAACCGTAGAGTAAGAACAGGAAATGGAAGTGTATTGTGGGGATATGAGAATATAAATTAAAAACCAAATAAAACTGTATGGGTTTCCCATTTTTGTGTGCCTACAGTATGTGATTTGTACACTTTAAGACCTAGTAAAATGCTTACCTCCTCACCTCCTCACACAAAAGCCAAGTAAAGCAAAACAGAACCCTTTGAGATGTGCGATATAATTGTGTATTTTTATTTTGAAAGGGCAATGCCCTGTTGCATTGGAATCAGAGGGTATGTTTCTCAACTACCAGATTTGAATGCATTAGGTAAGAACGGTTTGTTACATTTTATTACATAATAAACCAAGTTATTTAGTCTAGGTTTGTATTTTTAACCTTTTGTTGTGTTTGTGTTTGTAGATGTGATCACTGCTATTAAAAAATTAACTTTCAAAGGTTTGGAAGGGAACATTTCGTTTAGCCCGAGTCCTAGTGTTGAATTATTTTTATCAGATGATTAGGTTTGCATGGGGATGTAACCAAATACTTGAAAACTATGTGTATTTAAGGCCTAAATTGGTTACATTTTGAAAAATACTTATTTTGTTTTCTTTCCATAGCTTTGATCTGAATGCATTCTTTTTAACTTTATGAAACGATGCTGTGGGTCATTAATCTACGTCACCATTTAGGTACCACTACTGTAATACACAACTTAGCACTGGAACTGACACTAAACAGAGTGTCCCCTTCTTAACCCTGGAACTGTTTTCTTTGTCTGTTTGCTTGCTTTGGTGAGATGGAGTCTCTCCATGCCCTAGGCATCATAGCTCTCAGCAACCTCAAACTCTTGGGCTCAAGACATCTTCTTGCCTCAGCCTCCCAAGTAACTGGGACTATAGATACCCACTATGAACACTGTCTAATTTTTTTTTTTTTTCATTTTCACTAGAGGTGGAGTCTTGCGTTTGCTCATGCTATTCTCAACTCCTGAGCTCAAGCAATCTACACACTTCACCCTCCCAAAGTGCTACGATTACGTGCATGAACCACTGCGCCTGACCCTGCATTGTCTTTTCTTTTCTTTTTTTTTTTTTTTTTTTTTTTTTGAATTTATTTATTTTTTTTATTGTGGAGAAGGGGCAGGGAAAGAAGGCGGGGGAAGAGGTGAGTGACAGGGTCGGGCCAGTGGCATGGTACCACATTGGCTGTATCTAGGTAGAGGC
>CAUYPK010093260.1:0-11682 GCA_963574355.1 Loris lydekkerianus | reverse complement strand
GGTGTCTTCCATGACTTAGCAATTATGAATTGGCCTGCAATAAACATTCTGGTACAGATGTCTTTGTTATATTGTGACTTTTGGTCTTCTGGGTATAAACCTAGAAGAGGAATTATAGGACCAAAAGGCAGGTCTATTTTTAGGTCTCTAAGTATCCTACAGCCTACTTTTATCTTTGTTTTCAATCTTGCTCTTCTGCAACAGCCCCCCCTTTTTTCTTACCTTTCAAGTGTCTCATTTTTTAGCACTTAAAAACAATTTTTTTTTGATATCAGTATTTTATTTTTTTTATTTTTTTTATTATTATTTTTTTTATTATAGATAAAAATATGCACCATAGATGTGGCCCAACCCATCACCCTCCCTCCACCCAAATCTCCCCCTTCCCTTCCCCTTCCTTGGTCCTTTCCTCATAGTCTTGTGGTATAGTTGGGTTATAGCCTTCATGTGAAAACTATAGTTTAGCTTCATAAAAACAAAATCTTAAATTCACACTTTATGTAATGATTTTATTCTTCCATTGCTCATTCATTTCTTTTTCTCTCAGTTTTGCTAACTCTTTAAACCCATAACTAGACCCACTGCCTTAATTTTTCTGAGTCACTCACCATTCATTCTTGGGCCCTCCAGCTCCTTTGTTCAACATTCACTTGAAGCCACTCTAATAAATTATCCAGGGCTTCCTTCTGACAAAAGTCATTGGCCCTTGTCTCTATTTTTATCTAAATTTAATGATGTATGACTTTTATCAATTGACCACTGATTTATTTAATAATTCATGAATATATGTCATATTAATTTAAATATCAAAATATTCAGGATTAACATCAAATCCACCAGAATATGATTCATATTAATTAAACAAGTCATACAGGAAAGAATACATGGATACATAGATCCCCCAATAGGAATTTTCAGCTAATTACTGCAACTCTCTTTTCTACATACTTCTGACTGTCTCTGACTGCTATTTCTAGCTTTCTTATTGCCTCTTTACCACTTTTTTTTTTTTTACCCTAGCTGTAAATTTAATTTTATCACTGTACATTTTTTTTTTTTATCTCTTACATTACTGAATTCATTAAGTTTTCCAAGGCTTAGTCTGTGCCAAAATCTCCCAAAGTTTTTTCTCAATCCTGATCTTGCTATTTGTCAGACTTGAATCTCAGGTTACCACCTAGACAATGTCACTGGATATCCTCTGTTTCCCTCCAACATCCCATAGCTAACATGGATTCATAGATGACACCACGTTTAACTTTTTGTATGCCTAATACCAAGAATGACATTTGGCAAATAAAGGCAGAAGCACTTTCCTTCTGTACAGCCTGACTTAGTTCTTTGTGCTGTAATCAAATAACACAGACCATGTCATTTGTCAAGAAAATAAACTTTTGGCAGTTCTGAAAGCTACAAATTTCAAGGTCAAGGTGCAGGCTGGTTCCATGAAGTCCTGTTCCTCAGAGATGGTGTGATCGAAATGTCGTCAGACCATGAGTAGTGATCCACCTATGAGGGCGAAGTCCCCAAGGCCTATTACCCTCCTAAAGGCACAGCCACTTACATCCTGTACCACCATATTGGGGACTAAGTTTCAGCATAAATATTGGACACATTCAAACCACAGCATACCTCAAATTCAAAAACCAGTGTCCTCCTTCCAGCAGCATCTGTAATCACCATATTCATTTTCCAAGGGCAAGTCCATACAGTGTCACCATTTGGGGCCTCTCTCCTATCTCACCTTTCCTAAGGAGCTATAATTTTGTCCCATCACATATACTAGGAGTCCTCAGAACTGGCCACCCAGTAGAATTCACTGGGGAGAGTTTAACAGACGACTGGCATTAGGCTACATTCCCAAATATTCATGAGTGGTAGGAAATGAGACTTGAGCATTTGAATTTGTTATCAGCTTCCTAGCCGGATTACCTAGAGACATAGAGTAAATTCTAACAATTCTGACCACTAACAGCCCATATAATAATTGCTATTTTAGTCCTTTGACTCTGACTTGTCTTAAATGTGTTTCATTTTGTTTCCCATTTCTGAAGGTTGAAGTGACAAAGAAATGGTAAGGGACAAAAACTAGACAAATCTCACATGTAATAGACCAACAGTATTAGAATGTAGCATCCCTTCATGTAAAACTGAATATTAAGAAGCACTCCCTAACATAATTAGGTCCTCCTTACAAGCTGTGTTACCTAAGATTAAGTGATTTAAACTCTTTATTACTTATAGTGCAAAAATACCACTCTCTCTCTTATTTTTTTTTATTCTGAGGACTTCAGAAACTTCCTATTTATTCTTCCTTATTCATTCACCCATACTTCAAATTGTATTTCCTATTATACTATGTATTGGTTATCTACTATGTTTTGTGCATTAGATAGTAAATAATTTAAATTCAACAACCCTACAAGATAGGTATTTTTAATCCCATTTGACATATGAAGAAATTGACACTCAAGGAAGTGAGTGATATTTATAACAATCACACTGGTAGTAAAGAAAATAATTTTATCTAAACATAAGTGTATTTTCACTATTTTCTCTAAATGATGAAAGCTCCAAACATTCTCAAAATAGAGAAGGTCACAGTAAGAATTTATTAAAACCTACCTACAAGGCATATAAAAGTGATGAGGTAAGATTAAATAATACGGAAACAAAATGAAACAATAACATTAGCCAAAGGAATAAAAATGAGGAAGTTTACCCCAAAGCAAACATAGTTTAAAGGGATTGTCTATGTGCACGTAGAATAAAATGAGAAAAGGTAAAAAATGGTCAGTAGATCAGTATTAGTTGAAAACCTACATAGGTGCACATCTGCATATTTATTATACCTATGTGATATATGAGCATACACACACACACGTACAAAGGTGAAGGAGGAAACAATGTTAAACTCATTATCATCATGATCAAAAGATAAATTCATGAGTTACGTTATCTGGTAATTATGGTTGGCCAATGCTAAGAGTGAAAGGTCTTCCATTTTTATCCACTTTTTGATGTAATGTGAAATGTAATTCTCCCTTGGGTGACAGAATACAGGGTATAAATTTTCTCCTCTTCAGTCATTTTCATCAGCAGGTTCTCACAGTGGGAGAATAATGAGAGCATCATGACAATGAGAAAGGCTGTAGACAGCCACCCAGAAATATGAGTGAAACCATAGACACTGTTACTGTGCATATATCCTTCAAACTTCGGCACTGCAAAGTCTGACAAAAACGTCCTAATTTTATGACCAATCAAAATCAAAAAGACACTAAAGATTCACAATAACAATTATGCAAACTATATTTCACACTTTAACATCCCATCAATTTTATATCAAAAGTAAGATGTGATTTTATTTTTTTAATTTTCAAAAATTCAGTATTTTTAAATCCAGATTTTAACTATATGTGTCATATATGTGTCATAGGCCCTATATTCCATGTGATGATGAGGAAATAATAAAATGTTACCAAATTTATCAATATGCACATTAAATTAAAGTATCTCACAATGTAATATGGAATGGTTAACCTAGAAAAAAGAGAAAGCTCTTATTTGGCTGTTTTTCCTCCTCTTTCTTTGTTCCAGAAGCCGCTTGACGAGCCTGCAGGCAAACATGTTAACCTTTATTCGCCCTCCCTCGAGTCCCTAGTAATAGAGCAAATGTGGTGCTACCTATCAAAGATGAGCAATGCGCACTTCACCTTCAACTTGATTAGTCTTGATTGCCTGGATCCAAGCATGAGTTTATAAAACAGTTCTACCTAAGTCACTTTTCTTCCTAAAAGGCATTAAAACACTGGAGGTGCATAGAACATTTGTGTGTGTGTGTCTTTATTTGTGTACAATGAGCTTCTAGGAGTTATTTTTTCAATCTCATGTAATCATTACAAAAATATTGCACGTGGGAGTTCCCGGAAACCATTAAATTATTCTTGCTATTTGAAATATAATAATAATTCTTGCATCTTAAAAAAATGTATTAATGGTTTATTCTTCATTTCCCTTAGATTCATTTTCTACCTTCCTTGATACTACACTGGTCCTTATGACACTGACTGCAGATCATATCACAGCTGATGACTTCCACCTTGGATTCAGCCCATTGAAGATAATGTGGTGGGAGATCAAAATTGGGGAAAAGAACAAAGCTGGGTATGTTTCCCTCTGAAGTGGTCCTGACAGAAGTTGTGTTCCTCTGTAAGAACAGAGTGTGTCAGGGAGTTCCCCTTCAGTGATCCCAGACCTCAGCCAGACTTCCATGCACTTAAACATTTACATTTCAGGCAAAGATATGCTATTGCTAACAGCAAGAGGTATATAACCTCATTGTAATTTTTTATGACCCAGCCTAGACATTTCTCCCTAGCCCTTTTATTACAAAAGGCTTTTAAAATATCCCAGCTAGATTTACTGTCTTATTCTTTTGGAGACTAAACTGATACAATGTTATTACAAGGCTCTGAAGGTTTTCCCCACAAAGATAAATTATTCAAGTTACAAACAGAAATATGCATTATTCTAAAATAATCGACTGATGAGCAATGCAAAATAAAATAGAAAGCTCTAAAATGTCTTTTTCCTCTGTTTAAAGAAATCATATGTGTTAGCTATTTTGTGATGTTTCTATTAGAAAAGGGAAGAGCTCTAATTCAATTACGAAGATATTTTTAATCAGACATTCCCACTGACAACTGTTTACATGAGTATTCTTTAAATTTTAGGTTGTAATCTTCAGAGCCTCTTTAAGTCAAAGTAATCAAAACTAGTGATGTTTGAAAAGATACCCCAGATTAAGTGAGTTAGAAATTAATTAGAATAGAATTGAAGTTATCACAGTCAGTAGCATATAGTAGAGATTTTTCTATTAATTTAATTCATTTAAAACATATATGTAACATATAGTTGTTACTCACGTTTACCTTAATTTTTTAAAAATTTCTATCCCTCAATATGTGCCCAAGCCGGTCTTCATGAGCAGTTACAAGGTTGTATCAAGGGAAGGTGACACTTTACCAACTGCACTATGAGCATGCCTTCTAAGACTGAAGGATTTTGATACAAAATATAGAAATCAGTTGGGAAAGCAGTGTGAGAAAGAGCTGAGTTTCATTTCAGCTGAATTTTATTTAACATAGTTTGTGTAGAATATAAATAAAGGACTTTGTTTAACCTCAGATTTCTCAATTTCTTGCTCACTGCTTTATGTAAAAGTATATATAAACATATTTGTAACATGTTTTCCCTTCAGAAATAGTGTGCAAGACATTTAAGACCTGGCAGCAAACAGAAAGGAAATTTCTCAGATCACAGGCAAGGACTACCTTGAAAAAGAAGGAATTATTGAGTGGTACCTGTGGCTCAAAGGAGTAGGGTGCAGGCCCCATATACTGGAGGTAGTGGGTTCAAAGCCTGCCCTGGCCAAAAACAGCAAAAAAAAAAAAAAAAAGGGGGACTATTATTCATGTTTTACAGCAGATGGGATTTAGGTTAGAGGGAAAAAGTAATCTCTACACCAGACAAAGTCAACTTGAGTGGTGTTCCCCATGAAGCAGAATTGTAACCTAGCAATTCATCATATGGGCTCCAAGGACAGACTGCCCTGGAAGTCCTGTCTAGACTTGCTTTGCATAGTCTAGCAACATGATCCTTCTTGAAGATTTCAATCTCTTGATGCCTCAGGTTTTCTTCCTAAAAAGGAGACAATAATAGTATCCACTACCACTACTCCAATGCACTAATTTTTTTCAGGGGATGTCAAGAATTGTAATGCTATTTTCCTGCCATAGAAATCACCAGTCTTTATGTCTGTGTGTTTATCGAAGTTTTCTAGCCAAAACACAATTAAATGATTAAAAATTATCTGAGTAATTATCTGAGTATGTTTCCTGATATTGTACAAGTCAAGTATTACAATTTCTTCACAGAGAGGAACTTCAAATGAGAAAGAAAGGCAATATATATACACACACATATATATATAAAATATATCATATATGTCCTATTTTATGTATATCTGTGTTTATATATATAAATCATGCAATCTCTTTTGTTGTAAGAGGACTATGTTTTGAATTCTCTTTAAATATACAAGAAATTAGAGATTACATATATTATATATAAAAACATACATACATTTGTTTAAAAATGAAGAATTTGTATGAGCCTACCTGGAATTTACTAAAAGGAAGAATCAGGAAATGAAGACTCTTAGCATAAAGAAAGATAAATGTATGTTAGTTAATCACTCTAGACCTTGATTTATTCATCTGTAGAATGGGATTTTGGTGCCACATTATACCCAACTTACTTTTTTATAATTCTCTAATTCAGTATCTTTGGTTATTAGTTATATAACCTTGGGTAAATCACTTGAACTTCCTAAGTCTTGGTATTTTTATTTGTACAAGAGAGGTATTAATAACAGTATATATTTTATTTTGTGAGAAAGAAAATAAAATAATTTATTCATTCCACAAGTTGTTGACTGACAGCTGTTGCTATAGAGAAGCATTATTCTTTCAGCTTCTGTGTTACAGCAGTGAGGATAACAAACTCAATGCCCTCATAAACCTTACTCCTAAGGCGAGGACCAGCCAACAAACCAGAATATAACTTCAGAGGACCTCACTAATGTGAAAAAATAAAATCAGACAAAAATCTAGAAAGTGAGGGACAGAAAACAGGAATGTGATGAAAGCTACTCAGATGAATTAACACTAACTGTGGTTGTAAGAACTCTAGAAAGCTCTATGGCCTGATCTAGGTTCAACTTATATCCCACTGTAGTCTTTGTCCAATATAGGTGGGACTGTTCTCACAGGCAGCTCTGTGTTAAAAGTCAAACTTTCATATTCCCTGCACCCAAAGCCATCCTTCTGCCATAGTTTTTGCAGTTGAGGAAGGGTGGAAAAATCACACAAAGCATTTTCAGTATGAGATGGTAGTTAGCAGTATGAGATGGTAATTTGGTTCACAACATATTTGTCAGAATTCTATCACATCACCCTAACTTAATTATAAAGAGAACAGAATGTACCCATCCTTTATACCCATGACAACACGAACCCAGATTTAATGGCCACTTTGAAAGTGAACCCAGATTTCATCAGCACACAACACAGGGTTTTCTGCAGAGGTATTGTGATGCAGACATTCTGCTTCCAGTTTTGCTAACACTACATAAATTTGGCCTCTTAATATGGGAATAAACTTTGTGGGAGATTTTTAGGAAATATAATGCCAATGCTATAAAAATAAGCCAATGGTTTATTATTTATTCTTATCTCCAAGGTCTGGCTCCTATAATTGAAGTTTCCATACTCAGTAGAAAAATTGTCTGTCACTGTTCTACATAATTAAAGTGAACTAACTAGTTTTGCAATGAGTCTTCTTGATGACCAAACCACATATTGTCTTTCTCTGTTTTGTAGAATACATATGTACATCATTCTAATTCTTCAGTCAATCACCTCTTATTCAACTTCACTGGTTGTGTTACATTTTAATCAGAAATGTATTTTTGAAATATACTTAAAAATTAGTAAATTTAATATTATACTGATATCAACATAAAAATTAACAAATATGAGTTAAATTTAAATTGCATCTTAAGAAAAGTAAGAGTATATATACAAGGTGGCCATAAAGTTCATGTGCAATTTAAAATGGTCATGTGCAGTTTAAAATTGCACATGAACTTTATGGATGCTCTGAATATGTGTGCCCACACCCTCCACACACAAACACACACTGCATTAAGTGTAAATGTACTTAAGTTCGAGACTGTTGCTATCATTTTCCTCTCAATGAAATTACTCATCCAGGAAAAAGTCCACTGGGTTTCAAGAAAGAAACTTTGTATGTAAAAGCTATTGCCTCATGTAATTCCCTGTGGGGGTAATACCATCTGGTAAAGAAAAGAGCACATTCAAGTAGAGAGAAAATAGCCCTCTTAAAAGCGAGATCCTTCCTCCTGCCACGCTAACAACAATCTTTAAACCCTTCACTTGCTACACAGTGAGAAGCTCCCAGCATATACCCAGATTAGGAGAATCTTGGTTTCTGACTATAGTTCTGAAGAAAATAAATAATATTTTTAAGGTAAGAAAATAGGAACAAAGAGTCTTAATTTACATTATAGCCAGCATGCCACTAGGATATTTCTCTCCCTATTCATCACAGATTTCTTTTGAAAATGAAATAGGCACACTATTCCAGGATATTGAAGCAACTCTAAGCATTTACAGAAGTAAAGGATTCATACTGATGGCTATGTAGTAACGTGGAATGTGAATTTATCTATGTATAGATGTGAGATAAATATTAATGTGGAATGATAATAAAAAGACCAGATAAAGACTAGGCTATCACATGCCAGAAACTTTGCAAAGTGTTCTCATGAGTTATTTACTTAAATGAAATGACAATTCTGAAGTATGCCTCATAACTATCTCCACTATACAGCTATGAAAATTGAGACTCAAGAGCATGTATTATTTTTCCAAGGATACGGAGAAGAGATCATTGACATACAGAACTTGCTCTTCCCCACGAGGCTTTCTCCAAGGAGATGCACGAAGCTCTCAAGCATCTTCCCATCCACTTTGCATTTGTCCTCTGTGCTGTGCCTTCATTCTTCCCTTTATTGTACCATATACATTATCACCAGATCAGTCAGTTAGAGAGTTTACTAGTGTCACAAGTCTTCTTTGAGTAAAATCAAGGTTCATTTCTCCCCTAAGGATCATTAAAGAAAATCCAATAACTCTCGACATAGTATTCAATTCTCCTGTAAACTAACTTTAATATGTTATTTAAAATTTATGCAGTGTCATGCTTTATTTAAACAGCAAACATTTGAGGTAAGGTTCTGTATATAACCCACACCTCTGATATGAACTACATGTTACTAAAGTTTTTCAAGTAGCTATTTTCTCACTATAGATCTTTGTATTAAATTTTACCTCATCATTTTTTTAGAAATAGTGGAAATGTAATATATAAAAAACAAAGCATAATTATTTAATAGGCACTTTTTAGAGGTATCTAGGTGTCCGTCTTTATTCCATTTTCCAATTAAATAATACTACTTCTCATTTGCCATTCTGCATCTATAATTTGTCTCTTTTGCCTTCATGCTTTGCTTCATCCACTACAGTTAAGTAGACTTTTCCCTCCAATTTTGTTACAGAAAAATATTCTCATCACTAAAAATTGCCTCCTCCAAAAAGTTTTACTTGATCTTACCAAGGAAAATTGTCTTTCCAACCTCCAAAACTCAGAACTTTATTACTTCTAGGATGTTCTGCTTTGTGAGGTAGTTAATGGTTATTTTTATCCATCCATAGAAACTAATGGATTTCTAGTACCTTGAAAACTGCACCCTGGATTCATGGTTCTTACCACCTGGACTGTTGAATTCTTAGACTATCATCTTTTTAAAAAAGTGATTTTATTACATGATAGTGCTATAATCTTAGAAATAAAATATTATTTAACTTCTCTAACCCTTAGTTTCTTTATTGTTAAAATTAGAACAATAATTTTTATCCTTCCAGACTTGTAGTTTGGTTATGAAGAATAAATATGATGACAAACTTTTAAAAATGTGTAATAAATTATGAGTGATTTTTAAATTATTATTATAAATGAGGACTCATTGTCACTATGCATTTTGAAACTTATGTAACTGTTGTCTTAGCATAAATGTTTTTCTGGTCCTTGGTGTTGTCTCTCCTCCCCTTTGACACCCTGAGACTCTGCTATTTGTCTGCACCAGGACTCTGGTGACTCACATGCACAAGCTACGATGAGCATTTTCAATCATCTGGGTGTGGTCAGAAAGATTGTCAAGATACCCACGATATCACTTACGCTCCCTGTTATTCTGAACACTTTTGTTAGTTAAGATAATGCTATAAGTAATTGTAAGTAAAAAGTAAATTTAAAACTAGTATAAAAAGAAAAGATAAGGAAAGCTCATCTGCATGTATTAAACTCAATCTGGACCACGTAGCACACATCCCTTTCCCTCGCCTTCCGCTGGTCAGAGCTACTCACAGCTCCGTCTAGAGGTGAGCTGCAATTACCCTAGTTCTTGGTCAGAGAAGTCCCAGAAACAGCTCAACACTGGAAGGGGGGACATTCTTTTTTGGAGCTAACTATTCATGCTGGTCTTTCTCCCTCACTGACATTAGAGTTAATTTCTAATGCAGATTCTCACATTATTTTATTTTTCTAAATAAATTTATTTTTGCCCATAGTCTCTATAGTAAAATTACTACACCTTTTTCACATTGACCAAACACCTTCATTAGCATAGTCTTATTAATAAACTTTGCAAAGAGTCTCCTCCAAAGCTCATTCTTTCTACTCAAATATTTTTGTTCTCAATTTCTGAGTTAATTGAGAGAACTCACTATTGAAAACATGGCTTGGTGGTTCCACATTTACCTTGGTCCCCACATCAGTGAACATTTATTCCCTTACTTCTAATGCAGCATTTCTTAAACTGTGTTGTAGAAATAATTAATTCAAAAAGTATCTCCAAGGGAAGATCACGCTTATCTCTTTTCATTTGACTATATTTGGTTTTATTTAATATTCAACACTGTCTTCTGTCCTATTTTCCTTGAGAATAATTACTTTTTTTGGAGCCTCTGTCTCATCATTCTCTGCTGTCTCCACCTATTCCTTTAGATTTTTTTTTTCTTGCCATGTTGTCTGGGGTCGGGCTTAAACCTGCCACCCCTGGAATATGGGGCCAGAGCCCCACTCCTTGAGCCACAGGTGCTGCCCCCCATGTTGAAGTTAATACAAAATTTTTTCTTCCTTGATTTTTTCCCTTAAAGTGGTGTTTTACTAGTTTCTTTGGTTTTCTCAAATCTCTGCTCATTATATATTCTATTCTTTTATTATTTATTTTTGCTGTTGTTTGAGACAGAGTCTCATTATGTCACCCTCAGTAGAGTGCAGTGGCTTCACAGCTCACAGCAAGCTCAAACTCTTGAGCTTAAGCGATTCTCTTGCCTCAGCCTCCCAAGTATCTGGAACTATAGGCACCCTCCACAATGCCTGGCTATTTCTTTTGTTTCCAGTTGTCATCATTGTTCAGCTGGCCCAGGCTGAGTTTGAACCCACCAGCCTCAGTGCAGGTTCATGTGGCCAGTGCTATAACCACTGCTTATCTGTGGCTTTAACTACAAGATACCCGTCATAAACTGCACAACACACATCCGATTGCAGGCTCAACGTCTCTATTATAAACACCCAGCCTATGTGAAACTGGATTGAAAAGTCAACTCTCTCTCTCTACTATAATTCCAAAATCTCTCTCACTAAATTAATTGTTCAAGGATACTAACATTGTGCTAGGTATAAGCCTTGCATTTAATTAGTAGACTTTTAATTTTTTTTTTGTTTAGTGAATTTATTTATTTATTTATTTATTTATTTTATTTATTTTATTTATTTTTTATTATTATAGATAAAAATATGCACCATAGATGTGGCCCAACCCATCACCTTCCCCCCACCCAAACCTCCCCCCTCCCTTCCCCTTCCTTGGTCCTTTCCCCATAGTCTTGTGGTATAGTTGGGTTATAGCCTTCATGTGAAAGCTATAGTTTAGCTTCATAGTAGGGCTGAGTACATTGGATACTTTTTCTT
>CAUYPK010093259.1:0-15031 GCA_963574355.1 Loris lydekkerianus | reverse complement strand
TTATGAGGAGGACTCCCCAGGCAATTGAAGCAGTATCAAAAATACACTACTGGGACCTGATCAAACTCAAAAGCTTCTGCACAGCCAAGAACATAGTAAGTAAAGCAAGCAGACAGCCCTCAGAATGGGAGAAAATATTTGTAGGTTACACCTCCAATAAAGGTCTAACAACCAGAACCCACCGAGAACTCAAATGTATTAGCAAGAAAAGAACACATGACCCCATCTCAGGATGGGCAAGGGACTTGAAGAGAAACTTCTCCAAAGAAGACAGACGCACAATCTACAAACAAGTGAAAAAAAGCTCATCATCCTTAATCATCAGAGAAATGCAAATTAAAACTACTTTGAAATATCACGTAACCCCAGGAAGAGTAGCCCACATAACAAAATCTCCAAACCAGAGATGTTGGCATGGATGTGGAGAAAAGGGCACACTTCTACACTGCTGGTGGGAATGCACACTAATACATCCCTTCTGGTAGGATGTTCGGAGAATACTTAGAGACCTAAAAATAGACCTGCCATTTGATCCTATAATTCCTGTACTAAGTTCATACCCAGAAGACCAAAATTCACATTATAACAAAGACATTTGTACAAGTATGTTTATTGCAGTCCAATTCGTAATTGCTAAGTCATGGAAGAAGCCCAAGTGCCCTTCAACCCATGAATGGATCAATAAATTGTGGTGTATGTACATCATGAATTATTATGCAGTCTTAAAGAAAGATGGAGACTTTACCTCTTTAATGTTTACATGAATGGAGCTGGAACATATTCTTCTTGGCAAAGTATCTCAGGAATGGAATAAAAAGTATCCAATGTACTCAGCTCTACTATGAAGCTAAATTATGGCTTTCACATGAAGGCTATAACCCAACTGTAGCACAAGACTATGGGGAAAGGGCCAAGGAAGGGAAAGGTGGGGGGGGGGTATGGTGGAGGGAGGGTAATGGGTGGGACCACACCTATGGTGCATCTTAGAATGGGTACAGGTGAAACTTACTAAATGCAAAATACAAATACCTACATACAGTAACTAAGAAAATTCTATGACGGCTACATTGAACGGTTTGATGAGAATATTTCAGATTGTATATGAAACCAGCACATTGTACCCCTTTATTGCACTAATGTACACAGCTATGATTTAACAATAAAAATAAATAATTAAAAAAAATTGGAAACCATAAAAAAATACATGTTTCCTTTGTCAAAAGCCTTTTCTTTGTCTTTTGAAGTGACCATGTAGTTTTCCTTACTGATTTTATTAATGTAGTGTATTCTATTAGTTGATTTTCCCATATTGAGCTGGATTGGCAATCCTGGTAATAAACCCCAAGTGGGATATGTGTATAAAGTATTTTGTATGCTTCTGGACTTTTTCTGCACCTGTACATTATCTTTCTTATAGATTGGATACCTTCAATTTTTCCTTTGCCCCAGAAAAAATGCATTAATACCATCATAACTCAAAGAAATGAAGTTGAGAAGCTCAAGTGATTCTCCTGAGTTTATCCTTCTCAGCAGATGAGAGTACAGGACCACACCACGACTGCTGGGAAATTTTGCACTTATTTTTTGGACAAGTGAGGTCTCACTCTGTTGCTCAGTCTTGTCTGAAATCCCTTAGATTCCAGTGATCTTTCTGCCTTGGTTTCTGAAATTCTGGGATTATAGGTGTGACCTATGTTTCTCATCCATGCTTATGTTTTGGTGAAGGTTTTTCTCCATAATCCTCATAGATAAGTGCCTTTAAATTACAAAATAACAGCTCTATAATTTACACACACCACAATTCACCCATTTGAAGTATAGAGTTCAAGACTATACATTCAGCAATCACTTGTATACTTTGTTTCTAGAGTAGTTTCCATTAAGGTGTAGAGGACAGAGATAGAGGAAAGAAGGAAAGAAAGAAATGGAGAGAGCAAGAAATGATAGAGAGACAATTGGAGGAAGGCAGGATAAAGTGAGGGAGGGGTGACAGGAGGGATGAATGGAGGGAAACAAAAAAAGGAAAATAAGCAAACTTGGTGCTCACACCTATAATCGCAGCCCTCTGGCATGCTGAGATGAGTGGAGTTCTTGAACAAGGGTATTCTGAGAACAGACTGAGCAAGAGTCAGATGCTCTTTAATAAAATGGAAAAATCATCTAGGGATTGAGATAGGCACATGTAGTCCTAGCCACATGGAAGTCTCAGGGAGGATTGCCTGAATCCTACAGTTTGAGGTAGCTATAATCTAGGCTGAGGCCATGAAAAACTAGCCTGGGCTATATATGGAAACCATATATCAAAAACATTCATAAAAACACACATGCACAGACAAACCAACAAACCAACAAACATTTTCATCATCTAAGAATACCGTAATTGTCTTGATGGTTCAAGCAAAGTAGACATGCTTAAGACCTGTGAAACTATGACCAAATTGAGGCTGTAGCCAGGGACAATAAATTTGTAAGCTTCTCTTAAATGGATGTTAATGGGGTAGGTGTCAAACAGTTCCTTGAAATAACATTCCAGCAGTATTGCCTGTGGCAAATTGGGTAGCGCAATGGCCCCATATAATGAAGGTGGTGAGTTCCAACCTGGTCCCACCAAACTGCAAAAAAAAAAAAAAAAAAAAAATTCGGTTGTGGTGGGCTCCTGTAGTCCCAGCTACTCAGAAAGCAGAGGCATATGTCTCGCCTAAGGTTAGGAGAAGGATCTTGCTGTGAGCTGTGATGCCAGGGCACTCTACCAAGGATGACAAAGTGAAACTCTGTTCCAAAAAAGAAAAAAATAAGCAAAAAACAAATAGCATTCTACATAAGTGACTCCATGAAGTTTTGTCAGCTGTGATGCAGCCTTAGTCACCTTGCTGTACAAAATCTCAAACGTTGAGTTACAGTAGTGCCAGGAATCTCAACTGTGAATACAATCAATAAGGGACAAATGGGAGATCACTTCTCTGTCTGTGGATGGAGGGCTAAAAAGTGTCTTGGTCAAACCCTTGAGGGATACCAACGGAAGTGAGCAGAAAAGGCCAGTTAGTATGTTTGACCAGAAGCCTGGATCCCAGGACATTACAGGATGAAGTCACTTCATGGTCACCATGGATGACATCACAATGTGTGTTGCCCTGGGTTACCATGTTTATGCTTAACCTTATTCCTGCTAAGTATGTGTAGTAGCTATCCGGGTTTGTCGTTGGGTTCAAACTTTTACAAAAGAGTGGGGTGTTAGGAGTCAATCTCCTGGAGACAAGGTCCCCAGTTGTGAGGAACCTCATCTGCATCAAAGACCGAATGCAACCTAGCCAGAGCTGTTTCTTGTTATGGATGGTTCTTGAACCAGATTAGAGTGGAGACATACCCTTTTGGTCTTGTCAGACTGCTGAGAATGCTATTTTGCTATTGGACCACTTTTAGTAATTGTATTTAGTAATTGTATGACAAAATCATGTCTTCAACCTACTGTATATAAAAGCTGTGCAATAAAGTTGAGATTGTCTTGTTCTATTGAGGAAAGGTCCACCTGACCCAGCTATTATCTCTGTCTCTTTTTTCTATCCCATGCAGGTCTACTCCCAGGTTCCTAATAACCTTGCTAGGTTGGTTCCTGGCAGTTGGTGCCCTGAGTAGGGACCTGAGGAATACTGACCCCATGGGACACATTGAAAGAATTGTTTTGTTGCCTGGCTGCTGCAAGCTGTGCTGTGTCTAATCACTGACCCCAAAGCTGGGAATTTAATTGTCAGCCAATTAGCATTTGAGAATGCCAATTCTGCCTGTCAGGCTGTGATCCACCCTTACAAAAATACGAGGGTATTCAGAAGACTATATTCGCCTCAGTACAGAGATTGGATCTTCTTACACTCAAGGGGCCACGTCCATGCTTGGGATTAAGGGGGTACCCATTGGAGCGGTGTACCAGCAGATGCAAGAGTATAGCTGATGGGGTAAATCTCCTCCTGCCTCCGGGCCCCAATGAAGTGACAATTGTTTCAATTGTGGAAAGCCTGGTCATTTTAGTAAGCAGTTTCCAAAACTTGCTCAGGATACTTCAGCACCTGGGTGTGCATGACACACTTCTTCGTGTACCAAATGTCAGTGAAGCTTTCATTGGGTAAATGAATGCAGATCAAAACTGATTCTCAGGACAGGCCTCTTAAGCCAAATTCTGGAAACTGGGTCTGGGCCTTGCCTCCGGATCATCGAACAATCGCAGTTGCCCACAATCAGGGAGAGACATTGCCATCTCAACAGTCCCCACTCCTCGGAAAGGCATTGAATCCCTTTTAGAACAAGCCCTGTCTCCGCACAACTGTACCTAAGTTCCACTACCCACTACATATTAACTCCAGAGGTAGGACCTCAGAGAATTCACACAGGTATTTTTGGTCCCCTCCCAGAGGGCACCGTGGGATTTGCACTTGGGTGAAGCAGCTCTGCTAATCAAGGGCTCCAAGTTCTTCTGGGAGTCATTGATCTGATTATGAAGGAGAAATCCGAATTATGGTTGCAGCCCTTTGTGGTATTGTGTCTGTTATTCCAAGAGAATGTATTGCTCGGCTTATTCTTGTGTCTTTTCAAAAGTGTGAACATGTTCAGAAAAGAGGGAGCAACTCTGATGCCTATTGGGTTTGAACTATTTCTCAGGAACAACCTCAACTCATGCTTACTGTTAAAGGACCTTCTTTCCTGGGTATCTTTGATACCAGTGCAGATATTTCAGTCATGTCAAAGCAACATTGGCCTCAGCCTGGCCTTTGACCCTGTCCATGACTCAGTTGCAGGGAATAGGTATGAGTCAAAATCCCCTTCAAATTTCTGCCCTTCGTACTTGGGCCAACCCAGAAAGTAATTCTGGTAATTTTCAACCTTTTGTGTGGAACTCCTTCTGTGTAACTTATGGGTGAGGGATGTGCTCCCACAATTGGGAGTGCTGCTTGTCAGCTTGAATGAAACCATATCTAATTTGATGCTTAAACAATATTTTAATCTTTTATCAGGGTTGGGTAAACATGTGCAGGGAATAACCCAGCCTTTGCAACTGCAAACAAGGTTCCCACGCCTGGACCGCAGTTTTGAGCATTTTATTTTAGGCCACTGACTGTGGCTGCTCACCTGACTGCATATCCTATTACATGGAAAATATCTGACCCAGTCTGGATAGATCAGTGGCCTTTGACTCAAGAGAAGCATCATGCAGCCAAGGCTTTAATACAAGAGCAGTTAAACCTTGGTCATATAGAAACCTCTATTAGACCTTGGAACAACCCAATTTTTGTTATTAAAAAGAAATCAAGAAAATGAAGGCTATTGCAAGATCTCTGTGCTGTTACTGGGGCTATGGAATTTATGGGAACATTGCAGCCTGAATTACCATCCTCTGTGGCTGTACCAAATTTTTGGCCTGCATATGAAATCAATCTTAGAGAATTTTTTTTTACTATTCTTCTTGCACCCCAGCATTGCCTGTGTTTTGCTTTTAGCTTCACATTTTTTTTTTAATTTTCAAAAGTGTATGCATCATTTACATTGGTGTATTTTGCCAAAGTAGCACTCTTTACCAGAAATTTGTAGCTCAGATTCCTTCCCCCCTCCAATAGCAATATCCATAGGTGTAATGTATTCATTAATAGATGACATTCTTTTATCTCATCCTTCCTAAGACATTTTAGATAAAATGTTGAGTCATTTAACTTGTCATTTCACTCAGCACAGTTTGTTTGTAGCCTCTGAAAAAATTCACCAGACTTATCCCCTGGATTACTTGGGCATGAATGTTTTCCTACTGTGTAGCTTCAATGCCTTGTGTTGGATACCGCCTGTTTGTAGACTTTGAATGATGTTCAAAAACTTTTAGGTGACATTAATTGTCCGTGCCTGTTGCTCTATATCACAACTCATGAATTACTTCCTTTATTTGACATTTTATGGGGGCATCTTTCTCCATTTCTCCCCATTCTCTTATCTTTTCAGTGTGTGCCGCTCTAATGCTGGTGGAGCAGGCGCTACAACAGGATCAGGTTACTCGAATAGGTTTATGCTTCTCTTTTAACATTTATAGTTTTGGACACTTTTTCATTTCCCACTGATGTCTTTTAGCAGAAAGCCCCTATTAACTGGCTGCATTTTTCATCTTCTCGACGCTGTAGGCTGTGCCCTTATTTTGAACTAGTAGCTCAACTTATCACAGATGCCTGCACACGTGCTAGACAACTGTGTGGGATTTCCCTCATTTTATTATAGTTCCTTACACTGCAGCACAGGTCAGTCAATTAGGGCAGTGTAATACTGCCTGGCAACTTGATTTTGCCAGTTTTACAAGTCAGATTATTTATAATTACCCTGCACCTAAGTTACTTTCATTTTTATGCCAGCACCCTTTGCTTTTTCCTCCCCTTTGTTCTGCTGTTCCCCTTTCTCATGCAGATCTCACCTTTACTGATGGTTCCTCTTCTGGCTATGGGGCATTAGTTTTATTTATTATTTATTTTTTATTAAATCATAGCTGTGTACATTGATATGACCATGGGGCATCATACACTAGGTTCATAAACCATTTGACACATTTTCATCACACTGATTGACATAGCCTTCCTGGCATTTTTTTTAGTTATTGTGCTAAGACATTTACATTCTACATTTACTAAGTTTCACATATATCCTTGTAAAATGCACTGCAGGGGTGATCCCATATGTACACCATGGAATATTATGCAGCCTTAAAGAAAGATGAAGACTTTACCTCTTTTATGTTCACATGGATGGAGCTGTAAAATATTCTTCTTAGTAAAGTGTCTCAAGAATGGAAGAAAAAATACCCAATGTACTCACCCCTACTATGAAACTAATTTAGGGCTTTCACATGAAAGCTATAACCCAGTTACAACCTGGGGACAGATGGGTGCATTAGTTTTAAATGGTCAAACGTTAAAATGTCATACTTCTCTTTCTTCTGCACAAAGAGTTGAATTAGTTGCACTACACCTAGCTTTTCAAAAATCTCTCAGTCCTTCAAATCTTTATATTGAAAGCAATTGTGTTTTTCACTGTTTGCAGGTTTTGGAAGAAGCCAACATTGGTTCTTCAGTGGATTCAGCTCTTCAAGCACTTTTGTTACAGGTTCAACAGACTTCATGTACCTGGTCTTCCTTCTATTATGTTGGTCACCTTTGTGGTCATACTTCTTTGCCTGGGTCTTTAGTTGAAGGCAACTAGCTGATTCTGTCTGTCTTGTGGGCTTAATTATGTTGTCTAGAATTGATAAGGTCCAAGCTTCTCATGCCATTTATCATCAAAATGCACATACCCTGCATCTGCAGTTTGTTATTTCACAAGCAGCAGCCTGCCAGATTGTGAAGAAATGTTTGTATTTCTTACCTAATGTTCAAGCACCCCATTATGGTTGTTAATCATTGAGGTCTTTTGCCTGAGTAGTTGTGGCAAATGGATGTTACACATTTTTCTCCCTTTGGTAAATTTGCTTATGTGCATGTCTGTGTGGATACTTATTCTGGGTTTCTTGTGTCATCTGCCCATTCTGGGGAAGCTATCAAGGATGTTAAAGAAGACCATTTGGACTTTTTTTCTGTTCTTGGAGTTCCTAAACCTATCAAAACAAACAATGCTTCTGCTTAAACATCCAAAGCCCTTGCTTCTTTTATGGCACAGTTTTCTTTTAATCATTCTTTTGGCATTTCTTACAATCCTCAGAGTGTAGGCATTGTGGAATGGGCTGATTCATGCCTAAAGGTTCAGCTTGAAAAAAAATAAAGGAGGGAGAGTTACATTCTCTGATACCTCAGAATTATCTTTCTCATGATCTTTTTGTCCTTAATTTTCTTTCATTAGATCAGGAAGGCCATCATCTACTGATCAATTTTGACATCCTCATCCTGGCTAATTCCCCTTAGTAAAGAGAAAGGATCCCCTCAGAAAAGTTGATTGGCCTCGATCCAATGCTCATTATTAGGGACAAGGGCATATTGGTGTTTTTTTAGAGACCTGGGATGGACCCCGCTGGCTTCCAGAGGCTCATCAAGGCAGTGAAGATTGCCACATGGCACTGCCAGGCACCTGATTCCCATTCTCAAGAAGATGAAGTTGGAGGATTCAGCTCACCCTCCCCAAGACTCTACAGCAAAGGGACCCTCCTGACTATCTCAGAGAAACCGGTCAGTCCAGGTACCCATCTGGGGACAAGTGAAGTGGCTGACCTCTCAGGTGGAGGACCTACTCCAGAGACAGGGAACAGTTCCCATGCCTCATCACCTTTATGTGGCTATGATAGCACGGCTAACATTGCAGATTGGCCTGGGGAGAGGGGAATCTTATTGTGCTAATTTCCCTGATCCTCCTCTTTTTTGCCCCATTGCCTTGGGTGATCCTAATGTGCCAGTCTTTGTCAATAACACCCCTTTGTTTGGACCCCTGATGGGGAGCCCATTGTTACTCTATGGGCCCTCTATAATCATACCAGGTCCTCTGAGTGAGTTCCTCTGTGTATGACTCATCTGATGAAACACACAGGCTGTTTACAGCTAACCATGGAACTATGCAAGATTTTAGGCAATCACAATGATTGCACTCCTTCCAGCTCCAATCCCATACTTCCTTTTTCTGAGTGAAACCTGACATTTCCACAAACCTGAGTTTCCACAGCTTCAAGCCATCATAGTGGGGGTATCTCCCTCCCCCAGCCCCTTTACCTCCCTGCCTATTATTCGGGCATGAACATTCTTTTGATGACTTTCCCCCATGAAGAGCTTGGTCTTATACCCCTGGAACTATCCACAAAAATTTTGGCACTTCTTTTCTGTGTACGATTGGTCCTGTCCATTTGGGGATGTTGTGAATAAAGCCAGGTCCCCTACTTTGTTGCTCTCAGTGCTGGGGCAACTCCTCTAATCAGGAGGGCCCACTGGAGACTGGACTATGACAATTTTGTGTATCCTTGGAGGTCAGTTGCAAACAGGCCTTTGGCAAACTGTTGCTGCCGCCAGTCGAATAACCTTCACACATCATACTGAGGAGAAAAAGACTAATAAGCAAAATTTGTATCTCAAGGCATGTGTAAAACACCCCTATTTTTTTTTTAAACAGGTCCTTTAAACATTAACATGAAACCTCACATTTTTCCAAAGAAAGGCTCTGTGGCTACAGAGTATGAATATGTTGTTACTTGCACTAAATGTAACTTAGGTTATTGTCTTTCTAGCACCCAGCAGTACCAAGATATTGTTTTACTGCAGCAACCCCCTTTTGTTATGATTCTAGTACATGTGAGTGGCACTTAGTATGCTGATCCTGAATATCAAGTTTTACAGTTATTAGTTGAGCAGCATAAGTGCCCTAAGGCATGCGTCCTCAAACTGCGGCCCATGGGCCACATGAAGTGGTGTGAATTGTATTTGTTCCCATTTTGTTTTTACTTCAAAATAAGGTAAGTGCAGTGTGCATAGGAATTTTTTCACAGTTTTTTTGTTTGTTTGTTTTGGTTTTTTTAACTATAGTCTGGCCCTCCAACAGTCTGAGGGACAGTGAATTGGCTCCCTGTTTAAAAAGTTTGAGGATGCCTGCCCTAAGTGTTTTTTAGGCATATTAGTTGCTGGGATTATTCCTTTGTAACTACTGTAGCCACAGCTGCTGTTGCTTCAGTAGCTCTTAATCAATGCAGACTGCTCATTATGTATATGCTCTTTCTAAAAATGTTTCAACTTCTTTGGGCATACAGGAAAAGATTGATCATAAAATTGAGGAAATACTTAATGCCTTGAAGAGGTGGTCCTACTTTTAGGACAAGTTGAAGCCCTTAAAGCCCATCTTTCTCTACGCTGTCATGCAGAATTTGAAGGGATTTGTGTTACTGCTTATAAATATAATGCTACTGAGTGGAGTTGCGATCTTGTTCAGTGCCACTTGCAGGGCATTTTTACCTGTAATAACATTTCAGTAGATATTGCTGATCTGCATTTGCATATCCAGTCCATTCAAAATGCCCCTGTACAGATGTTGTGAGCACAAAAGTTTGCCACAGCTGTAAAGCAGTGTTTTATTAACTTTATATCATCAACGTCTTTCACTTATGTGATATATGTCCTTATTGGATTGGGGATAATGGTTTTGATTCTGTTGTGTATATTTCCTGTAGCTCTCCAGAAAGTCTTCACAGCAGTCCAAGAATTAAAGGCCAATCTTCACCGCATGCACTTAGGAAGAAAAAGAGGAAGAGCTGTTGGGATCCGACCCCCTGGGAGGCAAATTCCTCCCGTTTTGAGGAACCACATCTGATTCAAGGACCAAATGCAACATGGCCACAGGTGTTTACTGTTATGACTGTTTCTTGAACCAGATTAGAATGGAGACATTCCCTTATAGTCATCTCAGACTGCTGAGAATGCTATTCTTCTTTTAGACTGCTTTTAAAAAAGTTAGGGAATTATGACAAAATCATGCCTTCAAGTTATAGTATATGAAAACTTTGCAATAAAGTTGAGGTGGCCTTGCCCTATTGAGGAAAGGTCTTCCTGATACCACCATTTTCTGAGTCTCTTTTTTTCTATCCCATGCCAGTCTACTCCCAGTTCCTAATAACTTGGCTAGGCTGGTTTCTGCCAGTGGGGTCTTTTCTCTACACTCAATTCCTGTTTCCAAAAGTTTGCTTATATATCTGGTCAAGGTTCAAAGCAAGTAGAAAAGTACGGTTTATACCTAGTGCTGCCCTGGGATGTTACACAAGAACGTGAGGCCAAAGTTCACACAGTGATCTCACACACTTGGCAGGTACATCACACAATGCTTAGTTCTACTTTTCATGATATTTTATTTCTTTCTCTAAAATAGGACTGTTTCGGACAGTAGGTGTCCTCCTGAAGGTCCCCTCTTGAAATCTGGTTAGGTAATGTGTCCAGTAATGTACTCCATACCTGTAGTTATTTCTTCAGCTCCCAGGAAATATCAGCTTATCTGGAATGTTCCAAAATTTTTGACCTTCATGCCAGGTGTGTCCAAACTTTTGGCTTCTTGGCCACATAGGAATTAGAAGAGTTATTTAGGGCTACACGTTAAATACACAATCACTAACGAAACCTGATAAGAAAAAAAGGTATGTGGCCATAACTGTGGTGATACCTGCCACCACGGATATGAAAAACAGTCCTGACATAATCCCTACGTGTCATCAGGGGCTGAGGATTGGACACTCCTCAAAGCCCTTTAAGTGGAGCTCAATGACGTTTGCTACACATGACTATAATATTTGGTTGCTCTTGGAGGCCAATGTGGGCTGATCCCCTGAGCTCAGGGGTTGGACACAGGCTGAGCAGCAACAAGATACTCACATGCCCTGATCACACAACCCATTTCTACTAAAATTCAAAAGGATGTCAATGGTTATGGCACTTGAATTTAGTTCCAAATATTCCAGAGGATGGGGCAGGAGGATCCCTTCATCCCAAAGGTTGGATGTTGCTGTGTGCTAGGCTGATGCTATGACACTGTTGCCAGAGCAACACAGTGAGATGCTGTTTCATGAAAAAAAGTGAAAGAAAGAGAGAGAGAGAGAGAAAGAAAATTTGCTAGGCATAGTTTCCAAGACCGAGGTATGAGGAGAGGTCACTAGGTGATGGAATATGGAACTACATAAAGAAGGAGATTTATTATGCACCCCAGGGGGGTGGGGGACAATGAGTCAGGACAAACGTGTTTGGGATTGTTTCTTTAGGAAATTTCCAGTTTATCTGATGAGTAAATTTTCTTCAGAGATGTTTGATCCCTGGGTTTGGTCTGATTGACTAAAGGGAATATTGTACCAAATTGAAGGAGTTCAACAGAAGAGGTGGAGGGTATCCTCTGGATCTTTTTGTGTGCATAGGAAAAGCCAAATTTGAGTCAATAATTCATTGTATGTTCAGTTTCCAGTGACTACAAGATCCAGGATATCAAAGGTTAATAGTTACATAAAATTCAAAGGGTTGATTAATAGAGGTTGTAGGAAAACAATTGCCCTATTAGAGAATAATTTCTCTAGTTAACATCTAATCTAGGGAAAACTTTCAACTCCAGATACGTAGTCAGAAGTAAAAATCAGGGGTAATTTTCCTACCAATGGTTTTCTCCATTTACATATTGAGACAGAGTCTCATTTTATTTCCCTCAGTATATTGCCCTGGTATTATACCTCACAGCAAACTTCAAGTGTTGTCATCAAGTGAACCTATTCTCTAAGCTGGGACTTTAGGCACTTGCATATCATCTGGCCATTTTTATTCTTCAGATATGTGGATCTCAGTAGTGCTCAGGCTGGTCTCCAATTCAGAAACTCAGACAATGCAAGTGACAGGGCCTCCCAAAGTGCCAAGATGTTAGGCATGAAGCACCACCACTGGCTACAAACCATAGTTTGAAAAATATCCCAAATTCAAGGTCTGGAATGGTGGTTCACACTTGAAATGCTAACACTAGGTGAGGCCAAAGCAGAAGGTCCAAGTAACTGGGAAATGTGGGAGATCACCAGGACTCCCAGATGCTCAGGAGGCTGAGGCAACAGGATCTGTTGACCCAGGAATTTGATACTGCAGTTAGCTAGGATGACATCAGGGCACTCTACTCAGAAGGAAGTTGTCAGACTCTATCTCAAGGAAAAAGACAATGACACTTTTGCTACAATGGAACAATGTGCCTTCCATGTCAATTCATGGTAATCTGTCTGTGAGGAGGAAAATAGGGTTGACTGTCTCTCAAGTACTCTCATGACCTGGGTATTTCTTATGCTGTGAGCTTGTTGACCACCTCAAGTTTCAGAAAATATCTTTAAGCATTTTTATTGAAATAAGAAGTTCACCCTTTGAAAGTATATAATTCTGTGTTTCTCAATATGAAAACACAATTGTACAGCTATCATCACAATCTAATTTTAGAACTTTGTCTTCTCCTCACTCACAAAGAACATCAATACCTACTAAGATTCACTTTCACTTTCCCACCACCCTCCCCCACCTAAACCTACCCCTAGCAGACAATTGGCATTGTCATGATGTTTTGTTCTGAGTTCAGTCATGCTCTGTGATCTTTTGAAAGTGGCCTCGTTCCCTTATCAGATTTATTTTAAGGTTCATTTTTATTTTAACATATGTGTGCACTTCATTCCTTTTGATTGTTTAAAAATATTCCATGGTATGAATATAGTGCATTATATGTATCCACTCATCTCTAAATCCCATTAGTAGCCCTGAAGAAGTTCTTTTCTCATCTAAGATTATTTTGTTGTTGTTGCTTTTGCCTGGGGCTGGGTTTGAACCCATCACCCTCGGTATATGGGGCGAGAGCCATACTCACTGAGCAACAGGTGCCTCTTCTCTTCTAATATTTTAAAAAGATTTTATCAAGAAAATATGTTGCCTCTGTCAAAAGACTTTTCTGTGTCTCTTGAGGAAACCATTTGGTTTTCCTTATTGATTCTATTAATGTAGTGTGTTCTATTAGTTGATTTTCCCCTATTGAACTGAACTGGCAATCCTGGAAATAAATCCCATTTTTGACATGTGTATAAAATATTTTGCATGGTACCAGACTTTTCTTCCACCTATACAGTATCTCTCTTATAGATTGGATAATGCATTTTCCTCTATGGCCCAGAAAAATACACTGATACCATTATATGTCAAGTAAATGCAAGCTGCTAAGCTCAAGTGATCCCACTGAGTTTATGTTTCTCAGCAGCTGAGAGTATAGACTCATGCCACCTTTCCTGGGGGAGTTTTTCACTTATTTCTTGGACAAGTGAGGTGTTACTATGTTGCTCTGTCTAGTCTGAAATCCCTGGGATGTTTCACACCAACTATCCAAGCCAAAAGATTAGACAGTGATTTCACAGACCTAACAGATACATCACACAATTGTCAGTTCTACTTTTCTTGAGATTTTATTTCTTTATCTAGAATAGGCTTCTTTTGGATGGTAGATGTCCTACCAAAGGTCCTCTCTCAAAATCTGGATAGGCAATGTGTCCAGTAGTGTACTCCATACCAGCAGTTATTTCTTCTGATCCTGGGAAATGGATAGGCAATGTGTCTAGTAGTGTACTCCATACCAGCAATTATTTCTTCTGATCCTGGGAAATGGATAGGCAATGTGTCCAGTAGTGTACTCCATACCAGCAGTTATTTCTTCTGATCCTGGGAAATAGCAGCCCATTTGGAAAGTTGCAAAGTTCCTGACCTCCAGGCCAGGTGTGTCCAAACTTTTGGCTTCTTGGCCACATAGGAATTATAAGAGTTATTGGGGCCACACGTTCAATACACAATCACTAATGAAACCTGATGAGCAAAAAAGAGATGTAGGCATAATTGTGGTTATGTCTGCCACCACGAATGTGCCAAATAAGCCAAACATAATCCCTATGTGTCACTGGGGACTGAGCACTGGACACTCCTAAAAGCCTCTCAAAGCCCCTTTAGTAGAGCTCAATAAATTTTGCCACACATGACTGTAATATTTGGTTGCTCAGGTCAGTTAAGGTGGACTGATCTCCTGTACTCAGATGTTGGAGACAATACTGACCAACAGCAAGCTACCCTCAGCCCCGATCACACACCTGGTCCACAGAGAACTCAAATTTATTAACAAGAAAAGAACATATGACCCCATTTCAGGGTGGGCAAGGGACTTAAAGAGAAACATCTCTAAAGAAGACAGATGCAAAATCTATAAACACATGAAAAAAAGCTCATCATCCTTAATCATGAGAGAAATGAAAATCAAAACTACTTTGAGATATCACCTAACCCCAGTAAGAGTAGCCCACATAACAAAATTTCAAAACCAGAAATGTTGGCGTGGATGTGGAGGAAAGGGAACACTTCTACACTGCTGGTGGGAATGCCCACTAATGCATTCCTTCTGGAAGGATGTTTGGAGAATACTTAGAGACCTAAAAATAGACCTGTCATTCGATCCTATAATTCCTTTACTAGGTTTATACCCAGAAGACCAAAAGTCACAATATAACAAAGACATCTGTACCAGAATGTTT
>CAUYPK010093258.1:0-66517 GCA_963574355.1 Loris lydekkerianus | reverse complement strand
TTACAGAAACAAAATTCTATAGCTGGGGCACAAGAATTGTTTCTAAAACAGAGCGGTAGATGTATGGAACAGAATAGAGAACCAAGAGATGGACCCAGCTACTTACCGTTATTTGATCTTTGACAAGCCAATTAAAAACACTCAGTGGGGAAAAGATTCCCTATTTAACAAATGGTGCTGGGTGAACTGGCTGTCAACCTATAGAAGACTGAAACTGGACCCACACCTTTCAACCATTAACTATGATAGATTCTCACTGGATTAAAGATTTAAACTTAAGACTTAAAACTATAAAAATACTAGAAGAAAGTACAGGGAAAACTCTTGAAGAAATCAGCCTGGGTGAATATTTTATGAGGAGAACTCCCCCCAGGCAATTGAAGCAACATCAAAAATACACTACTAGGAATTGATTAAACTAAAAAGCTTCTGCACAGCCAAGAACACAGTAAGTAAAGCAAGCAGACAGCCCTCAAAATGGGAGAAGATATTTGCAGGTTATATCTCCAACAAAGGTTTAATAACCAGAATCCACAGAGAACTCAAATGATCCCATCTCAGGCTGGGCAAGGGACTTGAAGAGAAACTTCTCTGAAGTAGACAGGCGCACGGCCTACAGACACATGAAAAAAATGCTCATCATCCTTAATCATCAGAGAAATGCAAATCAAAACTACTTTGAGATATCATCTAACTCCAGTAAGATTAGCCCACATCACAAAATCGCAGAACCAGAGATGTTGGCGTGGGTGTGGAGAAAAGGGAACACTTCTATACTGCTGGTGGGAATGCAAATTAATACATTCTTTTTGGAAAGATGTTTGGAGATCACTTAGATATCTAAAATAGACCTGCCATTCAATCATACAATTCCTCTACTAGGTATATATCCAGAAGACCAAAAACCACATTATAACAAAGATATTTGTACCAGAATGTTTAGGTACAAATTCATAATTGCTAAGTCATGGAAGAAGCCCAAGTGCCCATCGACCCACAAATGGATCAATAAATTGTGGTATGCATACACCATGGAATATTATGCAGCCTCAAAGAAAGATGGCGACTTTACCTCTTACATCATTACATGGATGGAGATGGAACATACTCTTCTTAGCAAAGTATCTCAAATATGGAAGAAAAAGTATCCAATGTACTCAGCCCTACTATGAAACCAATTATGGCTTTTATGAAAGCTATAACCCAATTATAGCCTAAGAAGTAGGGGAAAGGGGAGAGGAAGGAGAGGGAAGTGGGGGGGATGGTTGGTGGGAGGGTGATTGGTGGCACCACACCTAAGGTGCATCTTACATGGGAAATTTACTAGGTGTAGAATATAAATGTCTTAACACAATAACTAAGAAAATGCTGTGAAGGCTATGTTAACTGGTTTGACGAAAATATTTCAAATTGTATATAAAACCAGCACATTGTACCCCATGATTGCATTAATGTACACAGCCAGCACATTGTACCCCATGATTGCATCAATGTACACAGCTATGATTTAAAAAAAAAAAAAAAAAGAATTGTTTCTAGTATAAAGCAAGGCCATGCCATAGTTAGGCCAGAGGAAAAAGAGACATCATAACCAAATGAAACGGCAGGAGAGTCTATGCAACTACTCAAAACTGAATTTAGCCAGAACACATTTAGGTTATTGTCAGAGTGAAGTGAAATAGAATTATGCCAGCAAGAAGCTGGAATCCAGCTCTCATCCTCCCACTGCCAATTGACACACATTTCTCAGGGTTGGTTTACAGGGCCCTTTCCCTTAATATTGGTTTTTAAATCTCTCCTAGATCACTTCTTTTCTTTTTCTTTTTTTTTTTTTTTTTTTTGTAGTTTCTGGCTGGGGCTGGGTTTGAACCCACCACCTCTGGCATATGGGGCTGGCGCCTTACTCCTTTGAGCCACAGGCACCGCACTAGATCACTTCTTTTTAAGAGGAAGCCTTCAGGATGTGTTATCTTCTTTTTATTTTTATTTTTTATTGTTGGGGATTCATTGAGGGTACAAGCAAGAAACCAGGTTACACTGATTACATTTGTTAGACAAAGTCTGGGATGTGTTATATTCTTTACAATATATGTGAGCCCACAAAGAAGCTAATTTCTTCTTTTAACAACCCCTTAGCTGGCAAAGTTCACCTACTGTTAAGCCCCAGAAAGACTGTTTCCCCATCTAATTTATTATAACTGCAAGCAAAGATAGACAACCATCTCCTTCTGGTGCAGTAACATTTTTATATTCTCCCAATAATAAATCCTCTCCCAACAATGACAGAAGACAGTGTGCACTTCTGGCCTGGAGCACCCGTGGGGAGTGCTTGGCTGAATGATGAGATCCTCCCTCAGTGATGTTTGCTTTTCTTCCTTTTTTTTTCCTTTCTATTGTTTCTCCTTCCCCCAATCCCACAATTGTGAATTCCAAAATTGGAAGACACCTTGAAAAGTCATCCATTCACACAATGGTTAGTGTCAGTTGTCCCTGGTGGCGAGAGGGGCAGATTTTATTTTTTGCTTCATTCATGTTTATATTGTTTTTTGAGTAGACTTACAGCCAAAATGAGAGGTTATAGCAAGAAATGTACTTTTGAGACTTACTCTCATAAAAGCAGGAACTAAAAACAAATAAACACAGGCTTAGCACATGCATTACAGAGGATGTAAAAAGCCCAACACAGCTTTGTCCAGCTTCTTTCAGATGGAATACGAAGTATTTACATGTTATGAAAAGAACCAGGAGGACTCCACCGGTCCTGAAGCAGATGATACAATGTATCTAAAGGGACTGGTAATGGTCACTGTTGACCAGTTAGGGTCCAAACTATTACAAATGGTCAATGGTTTCAATGGCAGCAGTGAGGTCCAAGAGAATGTGAACAAAGAAATGATTGAATTTCCAGAAAAAAAGGAATTGGGAAAAAAAGGCATTGGAAACTTTAGTTAATGAGAACAGCATATTGAGAAAAAGGAACTATAAATGCGGTCTTTAGCATCTTCACTAGGTCTTAAAATACATGGTTTATTGCATTAAATTCCATTAAATTTACCTTTGGTTTTATATTTGTATAGCCCGCTTGCATCGAAGTATCTAGGGGTATGTATTGCATTAGTCGCCAGAAGTAGTTTCTTGTAATAACAAAGAAACTCCAAGTATCAATCACTCATCAGTATGGTAAAAACATATTTGTCATTCGTGCTAGAAGTCACACACAGGGCGGCTGTGAGCTCCACTCTGCCCAGCTGAGCATGCAGACGCACTGACGGGGGCGGTATTGTCTTGTTGCTGCAGTAACCAGACCAGGAGGCGGGGGAAGAAAACACCAGAGACTATTGCAGGAGCTTTTCATGCCTTCAACCTGCAAGTGACCGAGTTCACTGTTAATATTTCATTGGCTGTAACTGGTCACAAGGGCCTGCCCAATTGCAAAAGAGCCGGGAAATTTGGTGGGGCTGATGAAGTATTGGCTGAGCGTTACTGTCTATGCCACAGCATAAAGTTTCATTAGTACCTTATGAAATTCCCTCTCTCTCTCTCTCTCTCTCTCACACACACACACACAGTCCCTCTTTCTCTCATGATACGTATATAAATGTATTCATTCACACAAATACCTCAAATAATGAAGAAACATAATCTCTCTCTATAAACACATATACACACACTCCCTCTCTCATATGTATATACATTTATTTATACACAGGCATATATCTCAAATAATAAAGAAACAATCATCCTTGCAGCTTAAATTTTAATCATTCTTAGATACTAAAAATAAACTTTCAACAGATTTGGGGATTTTAGTTAGACACGCTTCATTTTAATCTGTTTTTATGATATACATAATCTGTCACAACATGTATTTATTTTAAAGGTCCATGATTCTTGTGATACATTTAAGTTGAAGAGACTATTTTTTAAAAGATCCTTATAGGGTGTATTTGTATTTTGAAAGCATTTCTTGAACTCCTGCTCTCAAGTAATCCTACTGCCTCAGCCTCCCAAGGGCTGGGTCTATAGGTGTGTGGCACTGGGCCTGGCCTGGGAAGCAGTTCTCCAAATACTACCCTCTAGTCAAACTATATAGGAAAGAGAAACGCCTGACCTCGCCATCTCAGTTAAACCAGTCAAGAGAATTCCACTGGCCTACTTTCTTCTATGCCATGGAGCGCACTGCCAACACCATGCTCTTTCACATCTTCTAAGTGTTACACATAGCAGAGTGGATGTAAGTTTCTTCCAAAGATCCAGCTGGCCACACATACAGTTGTGGCCAAGAATTAGAGTCTGGGAAATCAGAGTGTGAAGGATGAACACACATTTCAAAAGATAGTGAAAGAGAATTCCAGTTCCTAATTCAAGGCAAATTATGGAGATTAGCTGTAATCTTTTCCAAATGTATTACTTATAGGATAACCTCTTTTAAAAAATCAAACATCCCTCCTAAAGCCAACACCTTTGCTCGGAGACATTTTCAAGGAAGGCTTAAAAGTCAGATTCGTTTATGAATTGATCATTAAAAATCCTCCATCGCAATCCTCCATCTCCATGTACTGGGAAATACTACGTGAGATCTTTTGTACTATTGGTTAAATACATAATTCAAAGTGTTGTAATAACAAAACCATCTTCAACATGCACCTAATTCCCTGGGCTGTCTTTGCATTACTAGGTCTCTTTCAGCTGTATACTTATTTCCCAACAACTAACAAGTACAGCTTTACATTTATCAGTAAAAAGAGCAACGCTACGTATATTTCTGGTGAAATCTGGTCCTGTAGTCATGGAAAATATCATTCCAATAGAATAAAATGAATATTTCCCAGGGCTATCTAGGAAAATTACTTTACTATAGTAATGTTAGTAATCATGCATGCAAAGAACGCACACTATTTTCCTCAACGCCATTACGATTCATGACTTTCTTGTGCAGTCCAGCTTACCTATCTACCTTCAAGTCACTCTCTGGACATGCAGCTGTTTATCAGAGTCTTTAGATGGCTGAAGAACTGAAGAGCCCGAGCATGAGATTTCTAAAACCATAAATTCACCAATATTTCCAGGTTCAAGTGATGAATCTATAGTCTCTTGAAGCGTAAAATATAACTTCTATCTTAGTTTAACGTCTAGATAGAAATTGGGAAATATTTTAGCGAATAAAGACTTTTTTTTTAACAGTCCGGGCTTCATTGATAACCAGGTTACACGGATTGCACTTGTTAGGTATAACAGAAACTTTTTATTCTACTGTTACAAAAGAATAAACTTTATGAAGTTTTACATTTAAGAATTTGTAGAATGAAAACTTTAAGAACCATGTTAGCACCCTAAGCTGTCATTTGTCTTATGTGAAAAATATATCTTCCTGAAAAGGCTCAGAGTATGATCTATGTCCATGGATGTCTGAGGCAGATTTACATTTATTGTCACTGGAATATCTGTATAAATTGATGTTTGTAGGTGGACCAGTCCTTAGAATGCATCTAGACTTCTAAACTATAAACCTAATGGTGTCCCACTTCCAGAATTTATTTCCTCACTACTCTACTTTGTTTTAAGCCTCCATTTCTCAGCACACCGATCAAGAGCACACTTGTCACACAAAGGGAGTTGATATAATTAAACCAGATAATGTGCTCCAGAAGTAAAATCAGCCATTCACCCAAGCTGGTCACCAGAGGCCATTTCAAACAATGCATATTTTAAAGTCATCTAAAGTAATCCCTTCTCCCTACTGATTTGGTTTCCAGGAAGTCTTAAGCACATGTGTGCTATAAAAAGGAGATTTATTAAAACCGGATGTGATATTAGACATTATAATGCAACAAGACTGAGCTGATTTTGAAGATCTGAATCTTCAAAAAGGAAAGCAATCTTCAATGGTATTTGTAAGCTTATTAAAACATTACCCAAGGAACGATAAATGATGCCTACTTATTAATTAAGAAAAAACAAAAATGAAGAATGCTCCCTTGTTATCTGGATTGGGGTTATGTATAAAATTTGCGTATAAATGGAGAGAACTAAAACAGTTTTGACTAATGGACTGATTTGCGAAGCATAGAAACTATTTTATAGCTATAAATAGTGAGGCGCTTGAGTTATTTAGAAAATCCTTTTAAAGTTGCGAATCTCAAGTATATTATTCCCTGGCTCACACGGGTGAAACGTTATGAAAATGTATCACATAATAACATTTCATAATTTCAAAATATTAGTTGTCATTGTTAATAAAAATGGATTTTTATAGCTGCTAAATCTGGCCACCTAAGTTTATCAAGACCCTTAAAGTTTACCAAGACCTCCGGTCCAGGTAGACTTGTGGATGTTTAGTTTGTTTTCCCTGATTATTTTTATTTCTATTTCCAGATTATATTTAGTTTTAATCATGGATGAAAATACAAAGCATCAGATTTGACATGTTTCTTGCCCTCCAGTTCAGGATTTCCTGCACACATCTTATAAACTGAAACACACACCGAAGGAAATATGTAATTAATAAAGAATCATAAACTGTTTTGTCAAATCAGCAAAAAAAGCAACAGCCTGACACACAGGCCATCTGCTTTTACTCATTTAGAACACCACTTCATGGGACAGATCATATATGAGAAAAGGGGTTAGCAGCCTCCACTTCCAGGGCCTGAGCGAAGGAGACATTCTAGATAACACCTTACAAAATCTCTGAGTTGGAAGGGGATCTCAAAGTTGCCTACATTAAACTTTAACTAATGAACAAAACTTTTCTACAGCATCTGTGACTAATATCCTTGTCTTAGAACTTAACTATACCACCAGTTTTGTTTTAGGTGATATTTAAGGTCAGAAAATTCTCTCCTTTTTTTTTTTTTTTTTTTTTTTTGAGACAGAGCCTCAAGCTGTCACCCTGGGTAGAGTGCTGTGGCATTGCAGCTCACAGCAACCTCCAATTCCTGGGCTCAAGGAGCTGGGACTACAGGCACCCGCCACAACGCCCGGCTATTTTTTTGTTGTTTGGCAGGCCCAGGCTGGATTCGAACCCGCCAGATCAGGTGTATATGGCTGGCGCCTTAGCCGCTTGAGCCACAGGCACTGAGCCCTCTCCATTATTGAACAAAAAATTGCCTTCCCCTCTGTTCTGGATGTCATGCAGACTTCCGAGCCAATGAAATCATTCTACATTTTTCTATATAACAAATGATTTGAATGTTTCAAGATTGTTACCGTCTAAATGCTAAGTCTTTTCCTCTTACAAAACATAACTATGTGATAGTCTAATGGTAAATTACGGGAAAGAGTTAGAAAGGATTATTTTGAATTTGGCCATTGGCTGGTTAAGATTGAATCAATAAATCCTACAAAGTTCTAGTTACACAAGTAGGAAGCCAGCATATTTAATGCCCGTCTGGCTCAAAGGAATTTTGACGACTACACTACTGTAATCAACGGTTTCCAAATGTGCCACTACTCTTGTGTTTGGATTAAATCCACTCAGAAACCTCCCCAAATATGCATAATCAAGTTGCTAATTAGTTTTATTGGAGAGTAAAACCAGAAAACAAGATGAAGCTCCAGGCTGGAGTCATAATCCAAGTACTAAAATTTTTTTTGCACTTCCTGACAACTTAGTCATTGATTTCCTTCTAGCAATTAGATTTTGAGGAAGCTTTGCTTCCAAATGAAACATCTTTACCATCCTGGGCTCCCAATTTCAGAATATTGGACACTTTAAAAGAGCTGCGTAAGAGAGGATCAACTATTCCCTCATTCAGTAAGAGCCCCAAACTCAAGTACTTAATTCACAAGGTGGAATGTAAGTTCGCCGGAATCACCTTACGAATGTAAGTTCGTTGTGACTTACTCCAGCAACATGCTGGTCTTTACTAGCACCAAAGCCTGAAGAAGTTTTCTATGGGAGAGCCTTCAATTTCCCTCAGCAAATACCCAGAAGAATCTTTTGGAGTGGCTTTCAAATGACCACTAATACTCCTTTCTACATATTCTTTCTGAATGTCTGAAAGAATAAGGTTCCTCAAATTCTTGACATACATGAACTAATGGAATCTGACAGCGGCCCAGAGCAATGCTGAGCGTCTGCATTTATTAAACAACTGTTAAGCACAAAGCTAGGTTTACTGCCACCTCATTTTATTTATGTCTGTAGGTAAATTATTGCTGAAGATCAAGGAGGCACAGCGAGTTCCTTGCTTGACGTTTTCGTGAAGACCCTGATCAGTTTCCCAGTTCTGTCCAGTTGCCACTGCCCGCTGTCCCCTCTGGGCCCTTCAGCCCTGTCAATCTCCTCCTCTTTGAGACAGTGACAGAGGAATATAGCTGCGGTAGAAATCAAATTCTGAATCAACCCAACAGCATGGTCCAAAACGTAAATACATGAGCTCACTGTGACGTGCCCCCGTCCTCATCTGCTCACACTGACTTCTCCCCACGTTGTGGAAGGGCTGTGAAAGGGACGAAGCTACACCAAAGAACCTGGGAAAGTCAGAACCAGCGGAACGAGGTGTGGCAGGCTGAAAGACAGCCCAGGTCAACCTTCCGAGCTACTTTGTCTATCTTGATTGTCTTGTAGCAGCAGAACCTCACATTGGGACACGTGGCCTGATACCCAGTCAGGAAGGGGAGAGATTCCTGCAGCCTGGGTTTTCCAGTGGCCTGACTTCAAGAGAAACTTCCAGCACCACGTGAACTAGGGTGGGGGCCTGGGCTCGGCCGAGTGGAGGTTCATCTCATCTTCTTTCCTTCTCTCCTTCTGCTTCCGCGTTCCCTCACGCTCACGTTTTATTGCTTGCTTCTTCCTGTTCACTCCTCAGATACTGTAACACATTCTGCCCCTGGACTTCCAAAAGTCTCTCACCACCCCTCTCTCTTCCTTTTGGTCTCTTGGGTCTCCAAACATCCACTGGGTGAGACAAGATCCTTTATCAAGAAGTAATAATTTTCGGCCAGGCATGGTGGCTCACATCTGTAATCCTAGTACTCTGGGAGGCCGAAGCAGGTGGATTGCTTGAGCTCTGGAGTTCGAGACCAGCCCGAGCAAGATCAAGACCCTGTCTTTACTAAAAATAGAAAAATTACCCAGGTGTTGCAGCAGGCTGTAGTCCTTGCTACTTGGGAGGCTGATGCAAGAGGGTCACTTGAGTCCAAGAATCTGAGGTTACTGTGAGCTAAGATGACAAGGCACTCTATTCAGGGTGACAGAGTGAGGCTCTGCCTCAAAAAAAAAAAAAAAAAAAGTAATGATTTTTGTTAGTATCCATTGAGTGTGTGCCATGTATTAAACGTTTGAGTCATTCGTTCATGTTACCCTAGCCACACACCTGTGAGCTCACTACTATGATTGCTCTTTTTTTTTTTTTTTTTTTTTTTTTTTAATGAGGATACTGACATTCAGGGAAGTTAAGGGATCTGTCCAGGGTGTCACAGCAAGGGGCAGAACTGGCAGGACCTCACTCCAGAGTCATCATTCATAACTCTACTGTTTTTGTATTTTTTCTTGAATTTGAAATGCATTTTCACTTAAAAAGCATGTGTATGCCCAAAGAATTTCAAACTGGCAACAATTAATGGGGAGAAATTTCAGGGGCAAAAATAGACTTCAGGTGTCACTATTTCCAGCCCTCAGCCACTGTGTCTTATAGTCTCTCCCCAGAAGAACAAAACAGGGCATCAGTATTGCAGCCACACACAGCGTACAGCCCCCCTTTCACCTTCCAAACAGAAGGGGACCCCTCAGAGCTCAGTAAAACAAAGAGTGGTTGCTGGGTGAGAGAGTGGACTGGCGTGGTTAAACATGAATATTCAAGACCACGAGTCACAGCTCCATGAATTCCAGGGTCTCCTCTGTTTGTATTTAGCATTGTGGAGTCGCGAGACAACTCGCAGTGATTAATTAATCCTCGGTGACAAGGCAGAAGGTGAAATAATTTGTGCATAGTCACGCAGCCGGTCATTCTCAGGCTCCAACTTAGGACTGGAGAGCTTCATTTTTCAGAGACAGAAAGAAGATTGGACTTGACTTTCCTTTTACGCCTGTGATCTGAGAGATCCACCTCCCATTCCTGAAATTTTCCAAAAGGAAGGCAGGTGGCTGCCAGCTGTCCTTAACCCACACCCTAATGAACATTATCCTGGAGATGGCCAGTCCTTGGAAATTCCATCCTCCGATGCCCTCCCCATCCCCTCCGGTAGGACTTGTTCCCCCAGGCGCATGTCGGGAGGTCCGGCCCCCCAGGCTTGATGGTAGAGGAAGCACAATCTGGTCAATACACTTGGCTGCTCGTGGTGCTTTTTTCCCTCCACCTCCTCTGAGGCTATTCGCAGTAATACCTTAATTATCTGTCACAGTAGGGAGGAGGGTCTCTCTCTATGTGAATTTCCATGATTCTTATTTAAAGGTTAGAAGTTCAAAAAAGCAACAGAAAGAACATATTTTAAAGCACATTGAACTTGCAGGAGGAACTCCCTGGAACCTGGTGGATTCCACAAGAAGGGTTGTTTCTGGCTTTGTTTCCAGGAGGCTCCCGTGGGGTGGGGGCTTTGCCCTGCTCCAGGCTATGGCTCCCCTCCCAAACCTTCTCCCTCCAGGACTCAGGCTAAGGCAGCAGCCCCCATCCGAGAAGCACCATTCTCATGGCATCCTCATGACAGGAGCAGAACGGCTGATGAAAACTTGGAAGCAGTTCAGATATCTGCTTGGACGTGGCACTAGTCCTCCCGCTTCCCCGCCGCTGGCCAGAGCAAGCCATTGGGTTGAGAGAGTAGGGTGGGGATAAATTCTTCTCTCCTGGATGGGGGCCTTGAACTCTGTTCACTTCCCCGGTGGGGGAAGAAAGAAGATAATTGTGGATTGTGACATACTTACCACACACACTTTCAAAAATTAACTACAGATTTCCTGGTCTTCAAAGAACACTGCAGATGATATCACGGCTTTATTTTGTGGCTCTGCTCATCATTGTTAACATCATAACTGCCTTCGACTTATAATTCATACTTTCCCTAAGATGTACTGGGATGTGAAAAACTATGTGCTCACTCACTGCATAAATGACACCAAACTGGTAACTATTTGAGATTCCTTACGGATCTTCTTCGCATTGTATTGTTTTTACCTCTTGTGCTATCAACGATCACATCTAGTTGTCACATTTGCGTTTGCCTCTTGTCTTCCAATATGCCGGGGGCACATTCTTCTGCCTTTCCCCCTGTAATATGTTAGGGAGATACCAGAGGTGATTTGTTAGACCTCATTAGATCCACGTGTATAATAAGAGGGAAGACACACGGGTCTCTCTCAAGGGTGATGAGCTGGTGGCGTAGTGCCTGGATGTTGTGACAAATGTTTGGGTGTGGAAGCTTCGTAAGTGTACTAGATTCCTTCTTGTTTTTGCTTGTGTTTGCTTGTTTTGGCTGGCTAGTTGAAATATTAGATAAATGAATTTTGGAAAGACTGAGTTTGGGATTAAGTTCAAGGGAGCATTCCTGGTTTGCCATTTTTCATATTTAACAGAATTTTTTCCCTAGATATTTGACTAAGCATTAACACCACCTGTTGTTTCTTATTCAATCCCATTTACTTTAATTGCTATAAACATTTTGACTGAGTAACCCTTTGCCAAGCCACTGTGCACGGCACGTCTTCGGGCAGTATTGGAGATGACGCAGATGGGGGAAAGAGTCTTGCCCGTGAGCGGGTGGTGAGCAGTCCTGCCCGTGAGCAGGTGGTGAGCAGTCCTGCCCATGAGCAGGTGGTGAGGAGGCCTGCCCGTGAGCAGGTGGTGAGGAGTCCTGCCCGTGAGCAGGTGGTGAGCAGTCCTGTCCATGAGCGGGTGGTGAGGAGGCCTGCCCGTGAGCGGGTGGTGAGGAGTCCTGCCCGTGAGCAGGTGGTGAACAGTCCTGCCCATGAGCGGGTGGTGAGGAGGCCTGCCTGTGAGCGGGTGGTGAGGAGTCCTGCCCATGAGCGGATAGTGATACACAGTTTTCGTGTGATCCAATTCCAGAGTGTGCTGGCAACTGCCTTCATTTCCGTGGTGGATCAGACAGCACACTTTGAAAGGCCCCAGGGTTCCCTAGAATGTGCACAATATTCACTTGGGGTTCTTTTTAAAATGAAAGCAAACCCAAGAGCCATGTCCACCAGTCAAGGTAAATGAAAGTCCAATGTTTCCAAGTTGGTTAGTGGACAACTACTTCTTATTCAGCCATTTCCTCTAATATAGACTTAATTATCTTCCGAAAGCCTGACCTTACACTGACAATAGTGGAACTGCGAGCCAGATTTTTCTTACGAGGTTTCTAGTATCTCAAATCCCATCAGAACATGTGTTTGTTGTTCATAGCTACAATAACTCTATGTTCATAGAAAGTCTGTGCGTTGGAAACACTTGGTCATAAATGATCAGATTTGCTCTTTGTACAACTGATGTGGGAAGATAGTGCAGGTATTATTGTTCCTTCCCCCCTGGAGCCCATCCCTATACATTATAGGAAGTTGAGAAAACATGGTCTGAAACTCACCTTTGGGCATTCTAATTCTAAGGCTGCTGGCTCTTTTGCCTACTAAATCAGTTCTTTTCCATTTTACCTTGTTAATTTATAAATAATTGCCTACTTGCTCATCCATGGGTATATAAAGTAGACATTGAAAATATATAAACATGCCAATGCACAAGCAAGCAAAGAAAAATGTATTTGCACTAGCTTCAAGCCTTTTCATTACTACTTTTCACCACAACCCAAGAGAATAGAACATTGTTTTAGTTGTACTTATTCTTCCTGCACAAACTTACCAACCAGTGAAAATAACAGAGAGGTAATCATTTCCCTATATTCATTAGGCAATGTAGTGAGTTAAAGCATTAATGTTGCTTCCTAATAGCTTTAGAAACATTATGATGTTGCTCAGAGTAACCTCGATAGAATCTTACATTTAAGAAAAGTATATGAAAAACAACTTTTTGTTGTTTATGAAATAATGTCTATGAAATAATTCAGATTAGATAACTTGAAGATTAATAACAGAAGGGAAGCCTTAAAGACATATTAAAGTCCCTTTTACTAAAACAGAAAGTTAGATTGTTGAAAATGCATTTGAGCAAGATGTGAAACTAAAAATTGGAAATAAGAAAGGATTGCCTTGTAGGAAGTTAGCACCTTCTCAGTGGACAGCAGCTGGAAAACGTATAATTTTCTGGGAAGGTCTCAGGGGAGACCTATGTTGATAGAAAAGTACATTTTCATTTCTGACTAACATTAATAGTCCTAAATGATACGGCATGGACTGCTAATTGCTTACTTTATAATTTTTTAATCTCCTTTATTTACAACGAGACCCCAATTTCATTCGCAATGGTCAGCTATAGGCAGTATCTCTCAGTTTCCCTAGCAGCTTTATTCGCCCACAGGACTGAATTCTTTCCAATGAAAGGGATTCTTTCCAATAATGCAAGGATGGTGCGGGACTTCTGGAATGGTCCCATAAAAGGAGTGTGGATGGCCGTTTTTCATGTATCATGGCTGGTGCTGCAGAAGCCATCGTGGACTACAGGATACTCTCATGGGAGATGTGCTTTATGGTGAAGGAAAGAGAGAAAAGGAGCCTGGGTCCCTAGTGGCTGATGTCTCAGCCCTAACAGCCCGACTCTAGATTTTCTTTACTTAAGAGAACAAAAGCTGGGGTGGCTCAGTGAGTAGGGCACCGGCCCCACATACCAGAGGTGACGGGTTCAAACCCGGTCCTGGCCAAACTGCAACAAAAAATAGCCAGGCGTTGTGGCGGGCACCTGTGGTCCCAGCTACTCAGGAGGGTGAAGAGAATCGCCTAAGCCCAGGAGTTGGAAGTTGCTGTGAGCTGTGACGCCAAAAAATAATAATAATAGTAATAATAATAATAATAATAAATAAAATAAAATCTTATAAAAAAGAGAGAGAACAAAAGCTTTTGTCAATAAGGTACTATTTTAATTTCTGCTACGTGTAGTCAAATTTCCAATTATCAGCCAGGACAGTGGCTTACATCTATAATCCCAGCACTCTGGGAGGCCGAGGAGGGTGGATAGCTTAAGGTCAAGAGTTCGAGACCAGCCTGAGCAAGAGTGAGACCCCATCTCTAAAAATAACTGGGCATTGTGGTGGGTGCCTGTAATCCCAGCTACTCCGGAGGCTGAGGCAAGGGGATCATTTGAACCCGTGAGTTAGAGGTTGCTGTGAGCTATGATGCCTCGACACTCTACCGAGGGTGACAAAGCAAGACTTGGTCTCAGAAAAAAAAATTCCCAATTATGTCTCCTCACTAACACTTGTTTTTCCCCTCATTCTATGACCATTCTAGATTTAAAATGTTAGAAAACATGGCCTTTAAAATCACACCAGAAAAATTTGGTTTATATTTGGAATAAGATAAACAATAACAACCGGTGGTTAATGAGAAATTTGAGGAACTACACAAATAAATGTGTAATTGCAACTTATGGTAAGTGTTACGAAATTTATAGGGGCAAGTCGGAACATGAAATCTTCTGAGTAGGTAGTAAGCTCCGTACTATATTTAACTAATACTTAAGGTAGTTTAAGGTTCCTGGGTCAATTAAAGCATGTTAGGAATCTCTAATTAGCCGTGGAACTAAAAACTAGAAATGGATTCCTTTATCTTTTAAAAATGTCTTAGGATTCAAGTGCATTTTATTATGGTATGAATCAATGTTTAGCCTCTTTAAACAAAAACAAAAAGCCTGGAGACTTTATTTAAAACTTGTAGGTTATATACCAGTACTTGAGCTGAATTTTCTTGAAGGAAGTTAAATAGTAACATTCCAATGACGGATGCCACTCACATCTATTTCTCTTCCATGAAATCCCATGTCTTTTCCCTAGACTCTAGGAATACCCAGATCATATCTTTGTCTTCAAACAATCATTTTCCCTCTAAAACCCACTTGGACTGTGGCACACCACAGGGGCTTAGTCAATGTTTTTGTTATAAAAGAATGGATTACTAGATGGCAATTTACTCTTTTATGAGTATTTCTTCAATTTGAATAATAAATATTTTTAAATGTTTTAAATATTAAAAAAATAATGAATCGGCTACCTTACCCTTTGGTGTTTGCAGCCATATGTAAACATCTAGTTAGCAATTGCCCAGGACAGATCTGCGCATATTTGCATGTCATAGTGTAATCTGAGAAGTATTAGAATATTTAAAGGCTTTTTTCAAATGCATGCAATCTTTCTTCTTTAAAAGTCTTTTCCACTGAGCATCAACCTCTCTGAAAGATCATTTTCATTCAGTAGACTTAAAAAAATAATGAAAAGTTGTGGAAACCTGACTTATTTCCAATCAATCTGAAAGCCATTCCTTAGCTTTTAAGTTGTCCTTTCTGAGAACAATGGCTGCGGTATTTTGACTCAGAAGCAGCCCCCTCAGCCTTCCAGCAAGTTGGATGACAGAGAAGGGGGTGTGTGGGCAGTGGGAAGAATCCACTCACAGATGGATCTCTGTTGTCTTTTCAAAGACAGCGCTGGACGCTAAAAGAAACCCAGTTGCAGGGCTCAGTCCTGGCTTATCTCACTTTGTTTCAGAAATAAATTAAAGCTTGCAAAAAGAAAGCAGATGACAGTGTTTGGACATGACAGGACTGTCTGCTCCCTCTCAAGGTCTCATTTTTGCTCAGCACTTTGTCTCCAAGCTCTTCTTCATGGAAACCGCCGCTGAGTACCCATCCCTCACCTTCCCGACAGGTGCTTTCAAACTCACTCAACTCCTGACTACGTAGGGCAGACTCCTGAGTGATGACATCTTCAGGCCTCAGGGCAAGGTGACCCTTACCTGGAAATCTCAAACCAATCCGATAGTCCCTGACTGTGGGTAAGTGGACGTGGCTGCTGTAGCATCGTACAGGAGGACAGGGGGAGAAATGGTATGTGTGCCTGGCCCAAGAGCTCAATAGCTTAAAAAAAAAAAAGGCAAAACAAACTTCAAAACCAATAAGCAAACAAACAAAATGGCTGAGTACCCTTTTCCTTAAATAAATAAATACGTAAATAAAAATAAAGTCATTTTCTCAGGTTCTCATCTGTGTCTGGAACTTTTTGGTTCCAGATGCAGTTAAAAGGGCCCCCAAATGACACAGCCTCTGAGGAGTTTTCAGTGAGGAAGGTGAGAAGTTGAAAGTCAAAGTTGCCACTGTGGTCTATTGTCCAAAGTGCTACATGCCACATGCTCTCGTTCCAAATAGGCAGGTGTTAGCCCGAGTGTCCCTGGGCACACTGGCAGGGCAGTAAGCATTTCTGCAGGCCTCCTCACACTTCCTGGTAAAAATGGGAAGCACATGAGCTTTAATAGCGGAGAGCAGTTCAGTCATCAGGGAGAGTCTTCTTGAATGATTTACATTCCCGGAGTACCCTAAGCTGCCCACACCCATGCTGAGAGTTTGGCTGAGAATTTTTCTGTCTATTGAGTATGATATACTCCTGGAGACCAGAAGCTGTATCAGGAAAAATCTTTTAACAGAATTATACATATTTAATGACAAGTTTCTGGCAATAGAAATCCATTTCATAGAACACTGAGTGAGGTTATTAAGAAGAAACTTAGGAAACTAGGAAATGAATGATATCTTGGAGCTCAGAAGCAAGGCAGCACCATTCATTCAGCAAACCTTTCCACAGCCCTACTGTGCACCAGATGCTGTCGGGGATGCCCAGAAACCCCTTCTAGCTAATCTCCTTCCACCTGCAGGGAGAAACAGACTGCTTTGAAAGGCCCAGCTCCAGGGCTTTGCCCTCTCCCAAGGGCACAAATACCTTGGGTTTTAATATTACAAAACCTTTGATTTTAATATTACAACAGAGACAAATTGGGGGTGAAAATAAGCACATCCTCTCTAACCCATTTGACTTTGGAACAAATGGACCAAGGGCCTTCAGAGCTAGGTTTTACTACCCTTCACTGCTTAGTGCAACCCGGTCTTTGCTGGGATTATACATAGTAGTTATCAGTTATCGGTATTCTTGACAGCTTTTGCACAAAACCACGCATATTGAAGACAACATGGAGTGTTCTTAAATTGCCTGGTCAGCTGGGTTGGAGTCCATCACTTTCAATATTAGTATATGCTGATTAATCATTTGCCAATCTAAATCTTATCTGTACTGAAAATGATTCCAATCAGTAATAAATCTATAATATCTATAAGTCAAACAGGTAGTCTTCCATGTTCCTCTAGCACTCTTTTTTTCATTTTCTTACTGTAGCATGCATTTACAGATCCCGCCATACAGTCTCTTCATTTAGAGCCGTGATTTTGAACTGGTGTGCCAAGAGAGAACCTTAGGTATGCTGCAAAAATTTTAAAGACCATTAATTAAATTATTTTTGAAAGAGTTCAAAGCCCAGTAAGTATATTCTTTTTCTTTTTACTCTGTTTTTGAATCAATATAATTTAAGTGTGCCGTAGAAGTTTAGCTCTGAGACAAAAAAGGTTGAAAAACACTGATTTACAGAGTAAAGAAAACACAGGTTTCTTTCTGTTTATGAGCAGATTTTTCTAACAGTTATTAAAACTAGTGAAGTGTTTGTCACTTTGGGAAAAGGAGGGTTCGTGACCTGTTTTTCACAATGCTAATGATTCTATTACATTCATACTACCATCCAGCTTTTCCCCTTTAAATAATTAAAGGGCTTCCCCCCCTCTTAAATATTGAAAATTCTTTTAAAGTTCACTGAAGCTTAAAGCTTTCTCATGTGCCTGTTTATCCTGAAACTATTTTAAGACATAGAATGACTCATTTCTTTGTAAGACCATCAGATTGCAAAAAGAGTTTTAATGAAAAGGTATAAAGCTTGAGGTTATCTAAGTGACCTGAAGGACAATCTTGTCATTGAAATGGACATGCTACTTTACTGAACGAAAAATGGCCAAAGTTTGTTTCTCATGTTTTCAAGTGGAGAAGTGGTGACTTCATTAACACTTTGATTTTCTAACTCCTCACTTGTTCTTTTTGGAATTGGAGCAAAGCTAGAAATTATCCCATCACCTGGCAAGTGAGCCTCAGGACTTCCTCTGGAGAGCTGTCCCTGCCGTTAATGTGAATTCCTAGGCCTGGCAGCCACATCGCTTCCCCCTGGGAGGGGTGACAAGGTGTTCAATCAGCCCAGAACTGCCTGCCTTTCCTGTATTGACACTGAGCTGGGGGACCACCACACAAACAGAAACAAAAGGGAAAAGGTTTTTGTGGTAGTTACAGACAAAGAGAAAGAGAAAGAACATATCTATAACTCTTACTTTCTCCACACAAAAGCAAACCACGCAACCAAACTGTATATATGCCTATGATAATCAGAAATTTCAAAAAAGAACATCATGACATTCCTATCTTAAGTATTTTATTTTATTTTTTTTAATTGTTGGGGATTCATTGAGGGTACACAGAACCAGGTCACATTGATTGCTGTTATTAGACAAGGACCCTCTTATTAAATATTTTAGCATACATTTCTAAAATTAAAAACATTTTCTATATCAAAAAAGAAAGAAAAAGCATTGATTATTATGTGCCTACATTTAAAAAATGATTCCAGAATAAAAAAAACACTTCTAAGTTAAAATTAAGAGAAGATGTAGGGTCTCCTAGATTCTCTCAATCACAATGAAAATGCCTTTTCAGTGTCCATATTAATTACTGTAATCGCAACTCTAAAGCAGGAGAATGTATTGACTAAGTAAAGACTTTTCTGGGGCACATAACATGCACAAGTTTGGGGAGGAAATAATATGACCTTAAAAAAATAAGGCATCGTTTTTGTCTCCAGTAGAAGCGAGCAGTCGGTGGGTTGGGATGGAGATGGGGGAGGGTGGGCAGGCCCGTGGGTGGAAAATTTGCCATGAGAACAAAAACTGTCTTCAGAGCTCATTGTGGGCAGAGCATGGTACCCCACCCTGTGGGTGGGGAAAAGGGAGACTAAAAAGGAATACTGTTATTACCCAGATAGCAACATATTTGGAAACTGTCCAGTTATACATTCATGCAAACATCAAGATGAGAAAGCTTTTAAAGCTCAGCACTCACAGACCAACACTGGACAATCGGAGGTAGACAGAGCTCAGGAGCGAGCAAGGCATGGCTGCTGGGAAGTCAACTTTTTTTTTTTTTTATTACTTTGAACTATTCATTTCAGGTTGAAAACAACTACTGTAATTTCTCAGTTTCCTTTCTTTTTCTTTTCTTTTTTTTTTTGAGAAGTCAAGTTTGAGTGGTGTTTGGGCAGCTTGGTGCTTGGTGGGTAAGAACACAAGTTCAGGCAGACCTGGATTTAGGTCTCAAATGTGTCCCTTGCCCTCTGAGTGTCCCTGAGCAAATTATTTACCTTCTGTTTCCTCTTCTAGAAAATGGGATAATCAGCATGACTATTACCTCCTGCCATTCTTGGGGAGATTAATGAGCTAGCACAAGAGTGAAAGTGCTAGCATTCTGCCTGACACACAGTAGGCCCTCAGGAAGTACCCTTTTATCCCGTGTACTCCACACCTTCTCAGCGCCTACTTATGCAGGATACCAACAGCTTCAACCCCTTTGGAAAGTCCAGTTGTCTAATCTAATATGTTGGTTAACTGGAGAGAAAATGGTTACTCAGCTCTGGGTCAATGCTAGTATTGAGGTTTAGTTAAATTTTCCTCTTTCTAAGACAGAAGGACCAGATTAGCTCTTGGTGGCAGTACAGTTTGTTGAAATAGTGCATCTGATTAGATGAAAAGTCAGTGAAATCCTTGGAGAACTCTGAAAACAGTTTTAGGCACTAGTTTTGACTGTTATTTCATCAATGAATAGAACTGGCACACCCATGTAATAGTGAGCAAGTTTTAGTTTTCTGGGGACTTGAATTTTTTCATTTGTAATAAGAGGTTGTGGTTGGATCTAATTATCTCTCAATGAATCTCTATGAAGAGCAGACTGTACCTTCCCAGTGGTCCATCATGTCTAAGACTGATGGTTCCATCCGTTAAAAAGGTATTCAAAAAGTATCTGTCAAATAAATGAATGAACATGGAGAACAGTCTTAGACACGCCTACTTTTTATGTTTGCTCCTTTTTATGTTTGCTCCAAGTGCCTAATGTTGAGTGTCCTGATGAGCTTGACATCTGGGGACAAAGTCTATACTTGATGTCAGCAGTGGGAGGAGACAATGGTGAGAGATGAGTGTCCAGCAAGATTCTCCTGGGGCACATGCGAGAGCAGACTGTCTGCTGTAATTACAGCTGAATATTTTACTAAGTTTATTTCATCTCTCTGCTGGTCTTGTCCTGAAGCAAAAAATGAGGCCAAATCCCCAACAATGCCATCAGTCAGTTGGTAGTAAGCACAGCGGCCAGCCTCCAGCAGGGACCCCAGTGATTCCCGCCTCCTGGTTTCACACCTTTGGGTAGCTCCCTCCCAGGCTGAGTATGGCCGACCCATGAAACCAAGACAGGAGCGACAGAATATGACCTTTGAGCCTACCTCATATCAACATGTGCAGCTTCTGTCTTGTTCGTTTGAATTACCTGCTCTGGGGGGAGCCAATGGCCATGTTATGGGGATATTCAAGTGCCCTGTGGAGAGACAGTTCCACAGGGCAAGGAACTGAGGCCTTCTGTGAAAAGCCAGTACCAACCTGCTGACATAGGAATGAGCCATCCTGGAAGAGGATCCTCCTATCCCACTCAGTCCCTCAGCTGACTGCAGGCCTAGCTTATACCTTGAACTGCAACCTCATGGAAGGTTGGTCTCAGCCACTGAGACAGAACCGTCCCATCCAGGTTAGCCGCTCTCACGTTCCTGACTCAGAAACTGTGTGAGATACAGGCAGTCCCTGAGTACAAACATCTGGCTGATGTAGGATTTGCATTTAAGAATGGGCCTCTTGTAGGTAACAGGCAAATGTATTTGTTCCAACTTACATATAAATTCTGAGAACCTATCTCATTAGTAACCGGGGGGCTGCCTGTAATCAACATTTATTGCTGTCTTAATACACATTTTAGGGTCCTTTTTAATTCAACAGTAGATAACTAATACAATAAGCTTCAGAAAAGACTATTTCATGAGTGACTGATGTCACTGTTCCAGGGCTACATTTTGGTGATTCATGAGATTAGAGAATAGAGAGTAGAGGTGTCCCCCAAATTAGCAGCTACATCAGTGATAGACAGAGGAATTTTCCATTGGCTTTTTCAGACGAGCCTCACCTCTTTTTCCTTTTGTATGTCCAAGCACTCTAGGAACATCTAGCATAGTGGTTTATAAAAAATGTGGGCTTTGGAGTTTGATATGGGGTTGGCCATTTGCTAGTTGTGAAACTTAAAACAGGTTAAACATTCTGGACCCCAGTCTCCTTATTAGTAAAGCTGAGGTAAGAGTACCAGCCTCATAAATGTTGTGAGATTGAAATAACCTCGTGTATGTAAAATGCTTAGGGGACTATCTGGTACATAGATAGTTACCAATAAGCATTATTGTTTTTATTGCTGATTTATTTTTTTCTGTGATCCAAAAATTCATGTGCCTTTCATTGAGTCAACTAAATAAAATATTTTCCAAATAAATTTGACACCTGAAATTGACAAGGACCTACTCTCTGAGAGAAGCACTGTGGAGAGGGAGAAGCTGGTCAGCTTCCTCCCCCCTTTCTTCCCTGCCTTGACCAGCCATGAGCAGGTCTCACCAATACTGATGGCTCAGAACTCGTCTGGTCAGCTTCCTCCCCCCTTTCTTCCCTGCCTTGACCAGCCATGAGCAGGTCTCACCAATACTGATGTCTCAGAACTCGTCTGGTCAGCTTCCTCCCCCCTTTCTGCCCTGCCTTGACCAGCTATGAACAGGTCTCACCAATACTGATGGCTCAGAACTCATGCTGTGGCTGTGTCATTTGTCATTCCCCAAACAAAATGACACACTGTCTCTGAACACACTGACATGATCCTTTCTTCTAAGAATTGTACGTCCCAAAGTTGAATTGGTAAAATTTTAGAAAACCAAAATTTCCAGTTTCCTGGTTGGGGGTTAACAGTACATAATTAAAGAAAACAAAATTTTAGAGGAGAAAAAAAAAATTGAAGAGTTGTCTCAAAGCACAATATTAAATAAAGTAACACTTTGAGAATTTCACTTTCTCTGAATGACAGAGGGAGTCAGAATCCACGTTCCATTCCCATTCTTATTTAGAGTGCGGTGGAAGAATTATAAACTCAAACCCAAACTAACTGTCCCATCTCCCAGGAATCGCTGAGTTGGGGATTTGGCGTGGTTCAGAGCATTAGCATATTTATGCCCTCGGCTGATCTATTTGAATTCAGTGGTGGGGAAAATGGACGAGAAGAACAGCAGGTGGTTTCATCAAAATCTCCCTGAAACTCTGGACTCCTCGTTTTTGGTTTTTTTTTTTTTTTTTTAAGGTCAAGAGGCAATGTGTCAAAGGCCATGTGGGGGCAAAGGGCAAGAAGACTGAAAAGGATTAGAGGAAGATAGAGACTGTGCAGTTGGACATAAAAGAGTTTCTGGGGAAGCAAGAAACCGGTCGGATAGATCCGATTTTTAACTTAAAAAACTTCACCCTCTCCAAGTTAACCTTATTTTAGTTTGATGCATTATGCTGGGGGAGTGAAACTCTGTAAGTTCTCCTGTCTCTCATCTCCTCCATCCCCATCTTCCTGCCCTCACCCAGAAAAATATACAACAATTGTGTTATTCAAGGATTATTGTGGATCATCAGTTTTCCCTCCAATTCTAAAGAAACACACACACACAAACACACACACACGTGCACATGGAATGGGCAGAAACTACACAATGAAAATCTCATTCATTTTTAAGCCTTTAAGTCTATCTGGATACTGGCTGTTTATTTTGCACTTACTTTGTCTATTCTCTAACTACTTAGGAACCTGTGCACAAATACATCCTGGATGGACACCTGCACCTCTGGGTTTTGCTGAACTGGTATTTAAAGTAGACCAAAGCCCTGTGCCTGCTTAGTTCCTAAGCTGCCCAGGAATCCCCGCTGACACCAGCTATCCTGTGTCTTTGAGCATCTGGAATGAGGTCTTTGGTCCTCTCTGCGGAGCCCTTTGTGCCTTCTGGCCTCCTGTTCTGTCCGCTGGCTCTGCTTGTCATTTGCCTTGTCTTTTCACTTGCCCCCAATGACATGGCTATTGTCAGGTTTTTTGTATTATTTTGGTTTCTACTGCAAGGCTTTGTAGGGAACAATCTGCTAGGTAGAGGGTTTTTTTTCCCCCCTGTTTTCTCTTTACACTTTTTCTGTTTATAACCAATTTACAGAATGATAATTTGGTTGTAAACTGTTAAAAATGGAGCTCCGAACACAAGCTACTTGTGCACTGGCAGTGTCTATAGGAAGCCTGCTGGGAGATTCTGCCTGCCTAAGACGTCGTCGTCAGCAAAGCAGATAGCGAGCTGTCCACAACTGGAAGAGAGGTGGCAAGGACATGAAGTTACTAGCTGAAGCCAAATGAGAATTGTTCACTCTGACATTTTATTATTGGAATTTCTGGAGTGTACTTAAAGTACTTTTCGGTTAGTTCTCTCTTTTAGTCACTTACAACAGACTGCTACTAGTTTTTTTGTTTGTTTGTTTTTGCTATCTTTCTCATGAAGCTAATCCTGTAACTTGAGTGAAACTCAAATAGCTTCTCTTTATAAGTTTCAAGAGACAACTATTTTGAAATGGAAGCATTTTAAAAAAATTGACTACTAATTAAAATTAAAAAGTCAATCCTTCTAACAGATTGACTAATGCAACAAAGTTGAAGAAAAGAAAGGTTGATCTTTGGGACCAGAGGTCTATACATTTGGATTCTTTGCATCCAAACACACCCCAAACACGTAGCCATGGGAGGAATGCTTTAACTTTACAGGAGATTGAAGAACTCTCTGCTGGATAGTAACTGTTTTTCTTAACACAGCCACGTGAGGGGAGGGATGCTGTTGGCAGTCAAGACACTGGTTGGAGAGAAGATTCCTGAGACATATTTTCAAAATACTAAGGAGGGTCCCTAAGCTGGCAAGGCCTGGCAAAAGTCAGGCATTTGGTTATATGGAGTTTATATTTTTAAACTTGACACTTCTGGGGAGGATCTTGTTTTCATTATTAATTTCTAATCATTTTTCTGAGGTATGTAATGAGTATATTCTAACTACAAATGAAGTTAAGGTTTTCCTACACTGAAGAGCTTCAAGAAATTTGTGCCAAGTATGAAAGACTCTTGATCTCTAAGGACACATAGCCTCTAGTAATCACACCAAGAGCTTCAGGGCCTGTCACTTATCAACTTGCAGTGACAATCTGAACTCAGGCCACAGCAGTACTGTTGTCATCTTAGAAGGTGAGCACCCTGAGGGTGGAGCCTGCAGAGCAGTAAGCCCAGGACGACATCCCGACATCCCGTGGAAAGCAGCAGGCATTTGCTGACTCGCGTTGAGTGAATTGAAATCTGTCAAGTCAGGTGACGTCCACAAATTCCACTCTGCAGAGTGTCAGCTGCCCAGAAGGCTCATTGCAATTTATCCTCTATTTAATGTTGTTTTCCACTTTGAATAGTTCTTTCTCCCCTCCTGATTTCCTAGAAAATTCCAAGGAGGAAGGTTCCCTCTTGCTGAGTTTTCAAACGAGCCACCTGCTATCATTCTTACACTGCTCCCCACGGGCAAAGACGTAACTCAGAAATATGAGAAGGAAAATGACTGCAGGGAAGTTCTACCTCGCCACCTTTCTTTCCTTCACTCCAAAAGATAATAGGATTTATTTCCACTACAAAATTGAAATTATTCATAGGAGTTGGTCCCACTGACCACTTTCTGAGCATCTGTGGGCTCTAATTGGTATACAGCCTGCTCAAAGTGCCATTTCTGATTTCCAGGAAATTAAAAAAAAACACTTCTCTGGCATCAAGAATGGAATATGGCTTAACTGTAAAACTATAAAAATTTGATCATCTCCTCTGACTCGTCACCGGGATAAATACTGTGAATTACTTTTGTGGGTATGAAGTCTCTACGGGTGTTTTCAAAGTAAGTTCACTTCTGAATGATCTGTTGTCAAAGGAAGGAGAAATGCAAAGCCATAAAAAGGTAGTAAAGCCACCGTCACACACACAGTGCGCCAGCCGCCACCCTTCAGGGATTCCAGCTCTTTTCCCCAGGGATGATACTAGCTTTATTTTTGCCATAAAGCAAGCCTGCACCATCTATGCTTAAATTAAATTCTTTCTTCTGTACTATTGTTTGGCACCTTTCTAAGGATTTTTTGTTTATTTCTCTGTAAAAATAAAGAAGCATGTTATTGGGCACCCTGATAGTTTCTGGTGGAGAAAGAATTTTATTTGCGCCAACAGTTATTTTATTCGCGCCAACAGTTATTTTATTCAAAATGCAATGATTTGTCCAGGCTTCTATGTGACTACACTACTACTACTGAATAATAGACCTCCAGGAAGTTCAGTGACAGTTTGTGTGCATCCACTGAATCGGTGTCGTCCTACCATCATTCGTAAAGCCTGCCAGGCTCCTCCCTCCCTCCCTCCATCCCTCTTGCTCTCCTTTCCTCCTCAAGTCTGTTAGCTTTCTTATTTCTCATCTTATAAAAAAGTTAATTCATGTGATCAGATTTCATAAGCTGGTGCCTCCCTAATTATTAACTGGCCCTAAGACCCTGCCCTCATTTCTAAGTGATGTCACCACCTGCAGGGTATGCCTGTCTGGATGCTTTCAGATTTCAAGGTTCCTGGGTATGAGCTTACTAGCACCACTGCCTCTTTCTCTCTGGACCACCTAGGCCAGCAGTTCTCAACCTGTGGGCGGCGACCCCTTTGTAATAATGACAATACACTGTGGCATTAGGAAGGTTGAGAACCACTGACCTAGGCCAATCTAGTCAATTCCATCCTTATGGGTCCTGGTAACTGCCCCCCTCCCACTTTCGCGTCTGCTCTCCACCTCGCTCTCAGTCTGCCGTCCCAAGGATTCTCTGGCACAGCAGGGCTCTCAGTCTTTTGAACCTACCACTTCTTCCCTGGCCCTTGATGTCTTCACCTGCCTTCTCATCAGGTTAAATTCCACAGTCAGCCATTATACTCTCAGCCCCCTTCCTCCTCCGCCACTCCGTCATCCTTACTTGGCACGGCCAAACCCCACTTAAATCCAACTCCCTGTCCACGCCATACAGTGCAATTGACCAGCTGGGAGAACCACACCGAAGCCTCCTGGGCGGTCTTGTGTTCTAATCAGGGTCGTGACGCTCAAGGACGCCCCTAAGGCTGCCGGCACTCAGGCTGCATTTCCCACGTCTGATCACTCTTCCACTCTCAGATGCACATTTCACACCACCCCTCCATCCTCACACTCTTCCCTGCCCTTTACTCATAACCTTGGCTCATGCTTCGTTGGGGGGGGGAACTGAAGCAACTTGAAAAGAACCTCTGAAATTTCCCCCAACTCTTCAGTCTATTCACTACCAGCCCTACTCCTTTACAGGTGTTTTTTTCTCACCTATTTGAGTAGAGGAATTATCCATATTCTCATGTCTGAGCTGATCCCTCCACCTGGGTACTAGGGTCCACTTCTCATTATTCAAAAATCACAGCTCCAGCGACCCTTCCCTCTTTGGCCAAGATCATTGTATTTCTTCTCAAAATCACATCACTCATCTCCATATGAACATGCTGTTATTTCTCTCATTGTTTAAACACATTTTCACTCCAGTTCTCTCATCAGCCGCTGCCCTATTTCTTTGCTCTGCTTGTAGCAAACTCCTTGAAAGAGTCCCCCTATTTCCTAGTTTCTCTTCTCGCATTTTACCTTATGCTGATGATAATCAGGCTTTCTCTCCCTCTGCTTCACCAATGTTCCTTTTATACATGGCACCAGTGACCTCCAAGTAGATAAATCCAAAGGTCAGTTCTCAATTGTCACTGTCCTGGGCCTGCCAGACCCAGTGGATCACTCTCTCCTTCTTGAAACACTGCCTTCATTCAGCACCCAGGGCCCCAGAGACTCCTCCAGAGTCTTCCTCCTGCCTCCCGGAGCTCTTCTCAGTACCTTCTGCTGACCTCTCCTCTCCTCTTTGACCTCTCCATTCTGGGCTAAGACTTTACTTTTTTTCTCTGTCTGAACACACATCCTTGTTGATATCATACTAATGACTTCCAAATGTAAATCTCTGTTCTAAAACAGACTCAAAGAGCTAACTGCCCAATTAATGATTTCTCCATCTGGAGGTCTAATAGACATTTCAAATTTGACCTCCAACATGGAATTCCTCATCTGTCTCCCCCAAATTCTGCCCAATGCAGCCTTTCCAATCCTGGTACAGGGCCACTCTGTTCTTTCAGTTAGTTGTGTGGACCAATAGCTTGGAATCGTCCCTGGTTCTGTCTTCTTTTTTTCTTTTTTCTCTTTTATTCCACACTACATCCATTGGATCAGGTAATACTGTTGACTTTGTCTTCAAAAACAGGTAGCGTCTGACTACTCTTTGCTACTTCTATTGCTATCACTAACTCTAAAGGACTCATCTTTTTCCATAGCTTCATAATAAGTCTCTTCTTCTTACCAAGGCCCATCTATCATCTACTCTCAACATCACAATAAAGGCTTTTGAAATGTAAGTCAGAGTGTACAGTTCCTATGTACAGCAGCTTCCTTTCCATCCAGAGACACAGCTGCAGTCCTTCCCAGGCCTCCGGGTCACGTGCTGCCCTGTTGTGACTTGTGGAAGCTCCTTCCTACCACCCTCCTGTTGGTCCACTCTGTTTCTGCCCTCATGTTCCCCTGGGGTCCCTCTAATATGTGGGCAGACTTTCCTTTTGGGGCTTTTGCTTTAGCTGCTCTCTTTTGTCTGGAATATTCTTCCTCAGGCTACCTGGTCACCACTTCCTTGCTTCCTTCACATCTTTGCTCAAATCTTACCATCTCATTGAGTCTTTCCTTGTGAATCCTTTTAAACACTGCAGCCTACCCTGTCTCTAATTTTGCTCCACTTTTATTTAATAGTATTTAACTGTCTAATATACTGTACATATTTGACCTATTGGTATGTTATGGTTCCTTTACTGTCTGTCACCTGCTACTTGAACGTAAGACCGCAACATTGAGGATTTCAAAATGCCTTGTTCACTGGTGTATCCCAAATACCTAGAACAGGGTTGGGCATGGTATGTTGTAGGCGTTTAATGAATATTTATTGGATTAATGAACACATATGTGAAGGAAAGAATAAAGGGAAATATGAATTAACCTGGTCTCTCCAAGCTACTTAGTTGAAACCCTTTTGTTGAGACTTCAAAAGAAATTCTTTCCCCAAAGTGTTACGCCTGACACTCAGCCTCTATTATTGACTCTGTCTGGTTTCCTACTTGGAATAGGTTCCAAGTAGCTGAGAAATTCTCCCTCGCATTATGGTAAAACAAACTGCTTCACCGCAGCCTCTAGTAACTACTACACACACTCTGGGGACATTATAATAAGCGTCCTTTGAAAGATGGAACTAGGTGAGTGTTCTCATTTTAGGGTCTGATATAAAATCAAAACTCAGAGCAGGTTCATTTAAAGCTTGGCCAAGTTTCATGTAAACCTGGCTCACACTGAAAGAGAAACCAGGCTGATGTATCATTTCAAATGGAAACTATGCAAAATTCAGTGGCTTCATGTGGTTTCAACCCCAAACCAGGTGGAACCTGAGGCTTTGGCAAAGGTTCACTTTAAATTCTTAACTGGGGAATGTAAACTAAGGAGGGAAATGTTGGAAAAAAACAAGTGAAATACAAACTTTAGCTTTGAACAGTCTGGACCATGGACTTAAATCACTATTCTTTAAACGTTACTTCACTTAGACTTTAAACAAGTACAATCATTACTTTGAAAAATTTCCCTCAGTAACGCATCCGTTTTTTGAATTTCAGGGATCCTTAACTCTCATGTGGAGATCAAATTATTATTTCCACCTGGTAGGTTGTGTAATCAAAGAACAAAGATGAAAAGGTAAACTTGCCAAAGGTAACCAGAAGAGAGAAACAACAGAGGAGACGTCTCATTCACAGCTGAGTTCCTTAACCTAAAAAACGGCTGCTTCTCACTGGAAGAGAAACAGAAATATAGTCAAAAAGGAACAAAAGGAGATTTTAAGAATCTTACAGATTAAATGAGATTAAGTGTTAAAAGAGTGTGTTATTGGCCCGGCACCTGTAGCTCAGAAGTTAGGGCGCCAGCCCTACATACACCAGGCCTGCTCAACAACAATAACAACTACAACAAAAAAATAGCTGGGCATTTTCGTGGGTGCCTGTAGTCCCAGCTACTTGGGAGGCTGAGGCAAGAGAAACGCTTAAGCCCAAGAGTTTGAGGTTGCTGTGAGCTGTGACTCCATGGCACTCTACCGAGGGTGACATATTGAGACTCTGTCTCAAAAGAAAAAAAAAAAAAAGAGATTGTGTTATTGATAATAACAGTGTTGTGTAAACTTAGGATTCACCTATGGAGTAAGTAATGGAGAGAGAGTGTGACTGAAACAAAATACTTCTAAATTTTAAGGACACTTTAAACAATGAAGTAAAGATACTTGAATTATAGAAGATAGAGCCATATCCAGAGATTTTAAGCATCACGTATTTTTTTTTATTGTTGGGAAATCAGCATCATGTATTTTTAACACTTTCACAAATCCAACACTTTTTCAGATACTCATATTTCTTATGTGAAATCTCTTGTACAGGTGTTGTATTAAGATTTCAGACAAATCTTTAATGTGAACATGTACGACTTCTTTTCTGCCCTATTTCTGTAGTTCATGGCAATCTGACTATAATCCTTCCCTAGTAAGTCTGTTTTTCTGATTGTAGGAAGATAGCTAAATAGACTTTTAAAGGACAATGTATCTTATGGTTTAAATGAAAAGCCAACAGTCCTTTAGCCAACTAAGGTAAATAAACTGATAGTCCGAAAGTTTATAACCCTGCTATACGCTTGGGGGCAGACATCCCTGAAGGTGGACGCTGCCTTTACCAACTTTGAAAATTTAGTGCTAAAAACAGCCCCTACTACTTTTAGTTCTGGAACAAGGTGGCATGACCATCCTATAGACACCTGAAAACATGTGATCTTTGTGATCTTTTGCTCCTGAGCACTGGGATTTATAGCTAAAAGGAATGTCAAGTAAAATTAGCACAGAACTAGGCTGACTCTAGCATTGATCTCCTGCTTACATGTACTCAGTCATTTAATATTATTCTCCATTCTTAAAAATCCACATGCTATAGAAGCACTTAAATATTTACATCAATGACTCAACTAAATACAAATAATACACCTTGTAGACTGGTTTAACAATAGTCATTCTTTCATTTAACAACAATTTATTAGGCTTTCTATGTGCTCAACTTTACACTGGCCAATACGTGTGCAGAGATAAAGGCGGCCCTGCCACTGTCTCCTGGGAGAAAAGAAATAGAAACGAAATTTGCATACATATGGAGTGGGACATAATATTTTCAGTCACGATGGTATAATTGACATCAGACTTGGTCCTTCTACCACAAACAGCCAGAAAAACGAAGTCTATGAAGCAACTATCTCAGACCCTGAACAGCCCGAGGGAAGGAAGGTCCCATTTGAGATACTTCTAGACTGTGGCATTGGGAGGAGAATCTCAACGGAGCTGAGGACAGTGCCGTCTGGGGAACTGAAGTGGAATTTGTGGGGCAGTACATGAAGAAACATAAAGAGAGTTTCAGAAATCTTTATGGGGTCCCCTTAAATCCTTGGTTGCAAACTAAGCTAAAGAGGTAGTGCTACCAAGTTGTGCAAAGGGCAATTGGTAAGCAAAGAACAATTACCAGGGGTGCTGTAAGTTGAACAACTTAACCTACTCACGGCTGGAACACATTCAAGTTCCCACTGGTCACAGTAGAAAGAACTCACTGACCTTGAGTAGAGACCTCGAAAGGCCTAACCTTCGGAGTAGGACTGCATGAACCTTGGAAGAGTGGAATGTTCCAGATCTGACCTAACACAACTTTAAGAAAAGCTTTGAAAGATCCCACTGATCCTCAAGTGAATTAACTATTTGCCAGGACAAAATCCAATTTTCTTTTTTAAAAAAAACCAACAAAATCTCAACATGCAATAGTGAAATGTTTATGATATCCAGCAGCCAATCAAAAATATAACTCTTAACCAGGAGAAAAATTAGTCAATAAAAAAAAGACTAAGAAATGACAGAGAGGATGGGATTGACAAATGAGGGCTTTAAACTAGTTAATTTAAATATGCTCAAACATTTTAAGGAAAATGTAAACATAATGAAGAGATAAACGGAAACATTCAGCAGAACCAAATAGACTTTTTAGAGCCAAAGTTCAACTTTTATAAAAAAGTGAATTTTGTCTCAGGGACATGTGAATACCAATTTTTCTGACATACATGTAACTGGAGTCCTCAGAGGTGGGATGATAATGGAAAAATACTTGAAAAATAATGACTGAAAAATCTGCAAATGGGTTAAAAATATAAATCCACAGATCCAAAACTCAATGGACCCAAAACATGATAAATGCACTATTATGAATGCTGTAACAATACTATATAAATCATATACCTATGATAAATTTAAAATACATACTTTCGGGTGCCACCTGTGGCTCAGTGGGTAGGGTGCTGGGCCCCATATACCGAGGGTGGCGGGTTCAAACCTGGCCCCGGCCAGCTAAAACAGCAGTGGCATCTGCAACAAAAATAGCCGGGGGTGTGGTGAGTGCCTGTGGTCCCAGCTACTCGGGAGGCTGAGGCAAGAGAATCCCTAAGCCCAGGAGTTGGAGGTTGTGACACCACGGCACTCTACTATGGGCGACAGAGTGAGACTCTGTCTCCAAAAAAAAAACACCATTCTTTCCTTGATTAATTTGTGCATTTATTTTTCTCCTTCCTTCTGCATATCACTTGGAGTATTTGTCAACCTCCCACCTTCCTCTTTTACCAGTGTTAGGCTATTTGGGGTCTGTGATAATGGAAAGGGAGGAAGCAGAAACAGTCAGTGAAAATGCAGATTAACTCTTTTCTATTCCCTCTTTGTTGTTCATAGACATCTTGCTCACTAGACACGTTTTCTCTAATTTTCCAGTCATTTCTTAGAATTAACTTATGCCGTAGTTACTGTTTGAAGTCCCTAAGCCCTTGTATCCTCAGCTCTCAATGCGTCTCTTTCATCAATGATCCAAATGCTCATTTTGCCCCATCTATATGCCTGCCTTTAAGTGCTCTGTGGTAAAATCCCATCTCCTTTCCCTACCTCAAAACCCCTCCCCCCCTTTTTAATTTCTCCTAAAACCCTTTCTTCCTGATTCCTATATTTATGTCTCATTAGAATTTCACACCTGAATATGTCATTGGCATTGGCTTAGAAGGAAGGAGGAAACTTTATTCTTTTTACAAGAACTGGGGAAGCAGGTGGTATGGTTGGATGTCCCTTCCAAAACTCAATGTTGGAATTTAGTTGCCACTGTGACAATATGAAGAGGTAAGACCTGTAAGAGGTGATTAGGTCAGGAGTGCTGTGCCCGCATGAAAGGATCAATGTCATTCTCAGTAGTGTGGGTCAGTGATTGCAGAGTGGGCTTCTGATAACAGGACGAATGGTGGCCTCCGTCCTCTCTGTCCTACACACTTGCTTGTCCTTCCCCCTTGGGCCATGGGATGATGCAGCACTAAGTCACTTCATGCCCATGCCGTGCCTTGGACTGCTCACCCTCTGGAACTGTGAGCCAAATACCTCTCTATTCCTACCAATCACTCAGTCTGTAATACTCTGTTATAGCAGTAGAAAGCAAACACAGATGACAGGGCAGGGGACAGATAAGCATAGGTGAGAAGACAGGTTTATGATGCTATAGACTATCAGATAAAACTGCTTTTCTCACCCAAACTTTAAACTTTATGGTTACATTTGTAGGAAGGTCTGCTAAGGCATTTGTACTGTAATGTAGCTTTAAAAAGTATAGCATTAATTAGGCGGCACCTGTGGCTCAAAGGAGTAGGGCGCTGGCCCCATATACCAAGGGTGGCAGGCTCGAACCCGGCCCCAGCCAAACTACAACAACCAAAAAAAAAAAAAAAAAAAAAGAAAGAAAAATGTAGCCCGGTGTTGTGGTGGGCGCCTGTAGTCCCAGCTACTCGGGAGGCTGAGGCAAGAGAATCGCCTAAGCCCAGGAGTTGGAGGTTGCTGTGAGCTGTGACGCCACAGCACTCTGATGAGGGCGATAAAGTGAGACTCTGTCTCTATTAAAAAAAAAAAAAAAGTATAGCATTAATAATATTACTGAATAAGAACCTCTGGTAGATGGGATTTATAAATTATGATCTTTGATATTGCCTATCTGTAACTAGGTATCTGCTTCTGTTTAGAAACAACCACATTAGCCAAGAGCCCATCTCAGTGGTTGAGAAAATAAATCTAGGGTCAGTTAGGGGAAAAAAAAGTAAAAGTTACTTGAGTTTTCACTCTGTTCTGTATTCTCATGGCTTCATTTTTTGGATAAAACTCAGATGAAAGGTACATTTCTCATCCAAGAGGTGATACAATCTGGTAGAACATATAATAGGTTATAATCACAGAGAATTTGATCATGTGATGTTAGAGCTGGAAGTGAACACTTCCACACCGCAGATGAGAACATAGAGGCTCAAAAAGGTTAAGGGACTTCCCCAGGTCACATGAACAGTTGGGTACACAGCCCAGGCCCAGGCCTCCTGAAACTTTCCCTTATACGAGCGGTTCTCAACCTGTGGGTTGCAACCCCCTTGTAACAATGAAAATACATCCTGCATATCATATATTTACATTATGATTCATAACAGTAGCAAAATTATAGTTACAAAGTAGCAACACAAATAATTTTGTGGTTGGGGGTCACCACAACACGAGGAACTGTATTAAAGGGTCGCAGCATTAGGGGGCGTTAGGAAGGTTGAGAACCACTGCCCTTAGACTGTCCATCTTTCATGTCTTCTGAGACAACAACAAAAATATACTTAGAGGTCCTTTATAGAAAACTTATTAAGAGACTGTGTTATCTGTCTCACAACTGTTAGCATGTGCTGGAACCAGTTTTTATGTAAATATGACTGAAATGATGGAAACTGATAGGAAACCCTTGGCCATACCAGCTACGCTGTCTTCTACTCTAGCCACAGCTGCTCATAAAACACCACATGGTGGCTGTGGCCATTTTGCCACAAGGGCTTTATGCAAATTAAATTACCTCATTTTGGGAGGCTTTTATGCTGCCTCTACCTTATTTCTCAACCATGTGTGCTGTACTGTTAAGCTTGAAGTTCTCTCTGTACCAAAGGGTTATGGTCTTTCAGTGTAATATTCTATCACAAGTTACTTTTAAGACACATTGACGTATGGCAAAGAGTTCTTAGGATTACTCATTCACTATTCCATGGAGTTCTTGCCTTTCAAAACAGTATCTGTGTGCAGCCAATATCTCTTGTTAAACTCCAGAAGACACAGCCAGGTCACTTCCACAATATATTCTGGGTCTATTTCTTTCTTTTTTTTGAGGCGGAGTGTCATTATGTCACCCTCAGTAGAGTGCAGTAGCACCACGGTTCACGGCAACCTTGAACTCTTGGGCTTAAGCGATTCTCTTGCCTCAGCCTCCCAAGTAGCTGGGATGCCAGGCTATTTTTTGGTTGTAGTTGTCACTGTTGTTTAGCAAGCCCAGGCCGGGCTTGAACTCGCCAGCTCTGGTGTATGTAGCCAGTGCCCAACTCACTGAGCTACGGGCACCGAGCCTGGGTGTATTTCTATAGGAGTCTTTTAGATTCAAACACTTAAGCAAGTAGAAGAAAAGCTGTATAAGTGATTTTTAAAATTGACTACGAGGCAACTGGCTCAAACCAAAGCCTGGCTGCTTCTTTTTGGCAATAGACAAAAGGTCTTATTTTTAAGCCACAAGTCGAGACTTTGTGTTTCAAATGAACAACGATGAGACAAGTTAGGGCCGAGTCATGCGTGGGAAGTGGGGAAAAGCATGGATGATGCTACGGCTAAGGCGAGGTGAGGAGAGGAATGAAGGCTTCAGGTGCCGCCCTCGGCAGGCCCTGGGCTGGGGGCTCTCTGAGCCTCTCACAACCACATTGGAAGGTAAATGCTCTTACTCACATGTTACTGAAAGGTGACTCAGGCCCAGAAGACTATGCCGCTTGCCCAGATTCGTGAGCTAGCAAATGGTGGAGAACCTCTATTGTCTTTTCACAGTATCCTATTTCTTCCCCCAAGGTCATGGTCCTTGGACGGCTTTGAAGAGGCTCAGACTGGAATCTTTACAGTGGGCAGCCGTCGCTCATCTAAGGCCAGGCTAACGACCACCTTCGGGTCTCGCTTGGTGGAGGTTGGGGCAGTGGGGTGCACAACCCTGGCTCACGAAGCGCTTTCCTCCCTCCTTCAGCATAGCAGGGACTTGCCAGCTCTTGGCACATTCACGGACTTAGCAACAAAGAAAGAGAAGTGGAAAAACCAAACACTGAGTTTGTTATTTTCAGATCCTATGGCAACATTTGATATGGGATCGGAATTTTGAATTTTGTATGTAATATGTCTTTTTCAAAAGTGCAAAATACAAGCAGAATGAGTGCTCTACACTGTGTTAAAAAATCTCCAGAACACTCAGGAAAGCGCTCTTCGTGAGACTTCTTTCCATCATTCTCTAAGATTTTAGTTTCCTCCTTTCAACAAGCACATCTAAATGGTGGCGCCAACAGAAGAGCAGGCTGCGGTACAGTCGTCCCCCCGGAGCTTTCATGTCACGTCATTCAAAGAGCAGGGCAATCCGTGCTGGAGCTATGACACAAACTTCACCAAATGTATATAACTTGCAAAGAAAGGATTAAAAGATATCTGAATGATACATGTTATTAAACATTTGTCCAAACCTATAGAAAGTATAACATCAAGAGGGGCCCTCATGTAAATTATGGACTCCGGGTGACAATGTGTGGGGATGTCATTTGCCCATTGTGACAACGTGCCCCTCTGGTGGGGGATGCCCACAGGGGAGACTGTGGATGTGTGGGGTGGGGGCACTTGGAAAACCTCTGCACCTTTCTCTCAATCTCAATTTTGCTATAAACCAAAAACTACTCTAAAAAAGTAGTCTTAAAAAGTGTTCTAATGAAAGCAGACCCATTTCATCCTTTCGTGAATCTCGGCATCCCCCCTCTGAAGCTAGACTGGAGGAGAAACATCCAGCTGGTTTGAGCATCAGAATCTGGGCCCACTGACTCCTAAGAGCCTCCACCAGGAGGATCTTGTTATTGGATTTCAGTGATAATTGCTTTTTATTTGCTAATAGTTGCCACATCATGGTTGGATGGGGGGAAAATCTGAACCAAAGTCTTAAACAAATCTAAATGAAAATTAGAAATTAGAAAGTTAAAAATCTGGCAGCTCCTATGGCTCAGTGGGTAGGACTCTGGCCCCATACGCCAAGGGTAACGGGTTCAAACCCGGCCCCTCCACACTGTAATAACAACAACAAATAGCCAGGCGTTGTGGCGGGCGCCTGTAGTCCCAGCTACTCAGGAGGCTGAAGCAAGAGAATCACCTAAGCCCAGGAGTTGGAGGTTGCTGTGAGCTGTGTGACGCCACAGCACTCTACTGAGGGTGATAAAGTGAGACAATGTCTCTACAAAAAAAAAAAAAGTTAAAAATTGGGTTTAAAAGGTTTTTCATGTGTCTGTACACTGATGACAAATTCCCAAAGTACTTTCTCACTCATCATGCCATTTAATTCTCTTAACAGCTGTTCCAAGTGTGCAAATGTACGTGGAGACTGTGTCAGTAAGGTTCTGTATTGCTGTTATTTGTAAGGTACGAGCATATGTCCTTTTCCCTTCCAGTGTCAGGTCCCACAGGGTGGGTACCGTTTCCTGAGACTTTCTCCAGAGTGCCTGGTCCATTGGGCACACGGGTGTGTGTGTGTGTGCGCGTGCATGTGTGTGTGTGTGTGTGTGCGCGTGTATGTGTGTGCGTGTGTGTGCGTATGGGTGTGCGCGCGTGCGTGTATGTGTGTGTGCGTGTGTGTGCATGTGTTTATGTGTGCATGCGTGTATGTGTGTGTGCGTGTGTGTATGTGTGCGTGTGTGCGTGTATGTGTGCGTGTGTGTGCGTGCGTGTGTGTGTGTTTAAGTGTATGAACTCATGCGACAAACTAACATTAATAACATTCTCATCTACTGTGTGTACTACTGGATTTTTGAATTTCCACAAGGAATAAAAATAATTACCGTGCGCAAGGCACTTTACTAAGTGCTAGATGTTGTCCGAGCCCTTTATACACACAAAATCGTTTAATCCTCAAAACAGTTAAATGAAGTTGATATTATTAGCGGCCCCTATGTTTCTGGTAAAGACACTGAGACACAAAGAAATTAAGTCACCGTCAGCAAATACTCAGCAGGAGTTTGACCCCTGACAGGTTGGCTCTCAAATCTGTCCTCCTGAATGCTATTCCTACCAAGCTTCTCTCAGGGGTTACCATAAACTAGCAAAAAGAAAAAAGAAACAGATTTCCCTTTTAAGAGGACAAAATCACCTTTGCAGGTCATGACTCCTGAACCTCTCCCAAGGGCTCCCTAAAGCAGAAAAGGCTCTTCTTCCAAATCTCTAACCCATGTCACTGCGTAGGTTTTCAGACACCCACTGTCGCTCAGCCTAGTTATAAGCAGCTATATAACATGGTCCTACAGCCTACATGAGTCAGGAGGAAAAGCAATCAGAGTTTTGATAGTCAGAATTACTGTCTGTCCCATTTAGGGGGGGGGTTGTCACTAGAACACTTGTTAAACGTGTACACACAAGTCACGCCGGACAAACTCCATCTCAACTCTGGGGGATCCAGATTCATTTCTTAACTACACGGCAGAAACCAATCCACAAATATTAAAGGTGGTAGCACCTGTCCCGAGCGAGTTAATCGTATACGCGCATTTTTCCAGTCACAAACGTAATTTGGAGTCAAATTCCAACAGCTACAAGTGTATAATGAAGTACGAGCTATTTTCTTTCACTTCTATGTTCAGTTCTTAAGCTAGTAAAGACTTCTTTTGCATTCAATGTTGCCATTTTGTTTATTTTTAAAAATTGTAATGCATGGAATACAGTTATAATCCTTGTGATTCTATAACTTTCATTCTTTGCAAGAACCTTTTTGACTTTTTGCCAAGCATCGGGAAATACGCACTGGGATTGGTTCACTGGCCAACAGAGACGTAACATGAGAGGGAAATGAGGGAGAAATAGGTGATGGGATGACCTTAGCTTTTCATATCACAACAGCAACAATAGGTTGTATTTAAGTGACTTCTTATGTCTGCCCTCCCTAAAGCGCTTTGATGCTTTTAATCTTATATTGACCAGGGAAATGAGACAAGAGCATTCTAATTCATAGAAAGTCACAGAGCAAATAAAATGCTAAAAACCAGAGCTGATATCTTGACTCTCACCATTATTCCCTGAAGAGCAAAATCTTGTGACTTATTATATTGTGGCGTACTTATCATCGAGAGATATACTCAAAATATCTGTAACTCTCACAGCACAGCCTGATGCCGTGAAGGCTGCTGACTTCTCCCACCACCACTGTGCCAGGCCTGTGCCTCTGGCTCGACCAGACTTCTGTGACAACAGCAGAATAGATTTCATCTCCTGGGATTTTCAAACTTGATGTAATAAAGTTTAAACACTGTTTAATACAAAAAAGGGGCATCAATTCATTTTTTGGTAGAAATAGAAAAGTCAGTAATGTTTAAATTAATTTCATGGTGAATCCCACTGTAAGAAGCCATGACTCAACTTATTTGCTTTGTAAATAATGAATTTGCTTAAAATAACACCTGCATTTTAAATGCTTATATCAACTGACCCTAGATAACAGACTCAGACTTCCTTTAAAGGATACCGAAAAATAAAAAGAAAATTAAACCACGTCTTGAAAACTTGGAACTTCTAATAGTGCTGACCATTGTTTGGAAATATTTTAGTTACATTTTACTTGTAAATAATGATTTCTCTCTCAAAGACCCTTTAGCTGAATTACTTTCCATTTGACAAAAAGGGTAGCAGAAATCACTGAAGTTCACTTTAGAATCTATCAAAAAATGATTATTTTATTTTATTTTATTTTATTTATTTTTTGAGACAGAGCCTGAAGCTGTTGCCCTGGGTAGACTGCCATGGCATCACAGCTCACAGCAACCTCCAACTCCTGGGCTCAAGCGATTCTCCTGCCTCCACCCCCCAAGCAGAAAAAAGGACTCTTTTAAAATGTGCCTCTTTCCATTCTGACAGTCAAAAATCCAAACGGTTTTCAAATACATTTGTCCCATATACATAATAACTTGCCCAATATCTTAGAACCTCATGGTTCTAAGGACAAGGTTCCTTAGTAACCTGAGAGCAAAATCATAAAACAAATGTGAATTCCACTGTAATCCAATGTTTTCCCATTTTCATGTAGTCTACAAGAGAGAAACTTGGTCTCTCCAATATATATGTACGCCTGAAGACCAGTGGTTTACCAAAAATGAACATGTTTTGCAAACTCACTAAACTGAAGATGCCAATATTGAAAGCCTACAATATTTCAATTCTACTATTATAGACATTTGTGCAGCAAAAATATCCTTAAAAAAGCTTCAGCCAATGGCTTGCTTGAAACTCTATTAATGCAATAATGACATAATCTTAATTACAGGATTTGACACTATCACCCAATTATTCCAGGGATGCCTTCTTAACTTTCATTTATAATTATGATGTGCTACTGTGAAATCTAAGCAGATAAATGCGGTCAACTTAGGACACCACTGAGAAGGAACCAAAAATCAAATATGTTTGTCACCGGAACTAGGAACTCAAGATAAACACAGATCAAATTCTTCCTCCGTAAGGAGAATTAATCAGTCCTGTAAATGTTCTAACATGCTACAAGGCAGTATTTATTTTCAGGAAGTCACTTTTTGAAACTTTCTACTAAGGAATATATTCCATCTGAACTTGAGTATGCCATTCAAAATTAACCTACAAAACAGTACCAATTTCATATTATCACATCTGGGATGATACCAACTGGTATAATTGCATTCTGTTTCTTTGAATTCACTGTGTTGTAAGAGTCCAGGCACTGTTTCTGCCCTAAGCTGTGACACAGTGATCTTAAATGTTGTTAACCCAGAGTGGACCATTTTAGTGCTGGATAGGATGACTTCTGACCCTTCTTAGAAGGTGTTGGGGGGAATAGCTTCATGGGAGCAGGGCTCCTTAGACCTTTGACACCATGACAAAGTGATCTCTCATATCAACTCGTGGTTCTGAGCATAGAACGAGACCATTGTTGTATGGCCTGATTTCATTTCAGTGACAGTCTCACTAAAGAATGACATCATCCCATTCTTTTCCCTTGATCTGCACTTGTGAACGTCCCCCAGGCTCCAGCCTCATCATAATTAAACTGCTTGCCCCTGCCAGGGGAAGAGCTATTTTCCTCTTAACTTCCTGCTGAATGCATTATTATGGCAAAAGCAAATGGTTTTCCTCGGGTGGGTCAACATCCCTGGAGCTTGCTTCCTCACTGTATCAGACAAAGCACTATTTTGTTACAGCCAAAGCATACTGAGAGGGCCATCTGCTGGGACACGTCTCAGCCAGATGCAAAGAGAGGGGCCAGCGAAAGGTGACACAGCCTGATAGGCACAGGGTTTCTCATCTTATTGGACTTTGGTATTTTACTGAAACACAAACTCATTGGCTTTGAGGATGGGAGGTCTAAACAGATCTATTGAGCTGGGCACATATGGGCACATGGGTGCAAATTTGTATGCTTGTATGCACTAATACTTGCTTATCACTTAGATTTGTCTTGAAGACCAACACAAGAAAGTATTTAGTCTCAAAAAGATGAAACAGTGATGAAGGAAAAGACACTAGATTAAAAACTGGGATTAGAATGTAACTTAAGGGCAGTGCCTGTGGCTCAGTGAGTAGGGCGCCGGGGCAGGTTTGAGCCCAGTCCCAGCCAAACTGCAACTAAAAAAAAGCCGGGCGTGGTGGCGGGCGCCTGTAGGCCCAGCTACTCGGGAGGCTGAGGCAAGAGAATCGCCTAAGCCCAGGAGCTGGAGGTGCTGTGAGCTGTGACACCACAGCACTCTACCGAGGGTGATAAAGTGAGACTCTGTCTCTTAAAAAAATAAATAAATAAAAATAAAAAAATATATAGTTATATATACATACACACATGTAGAATGTAACTTAATAGAATGTCAGGCACAGAAAGGCAAATTTCATGTGTTCTCACTCATGTGGAAGCTAAAATGTTAAAATTAAACTCATAAAGGTAGAGGGCAGAAAGATGGTTGCCAGAGGCTGGGAAGGATAGTGGGAAGAAGCGGATCAAGTGGGGAAGGCTTACGGGCAAAAGAACACAGTCAAATCAAAGGGGTAAGATGGAGTAGTCAGTAGCACAATGGGGCGACTGTAGTTAACACTAATTTACTGTATATGTTAAAATAACCAAAACAATAGAATTAGAATGTTCTTAACACAAAGAAATTCTATCAATAAGTGTTTGTGGCTATGGATACCCAATTACCCTGATTTGTTATTACACACAATATGCCTAACTCAAAACATCACATGTGCTCCATGTGATACACAACTAAATATATACAACTATGATGTACCATAACAATTAAAAATTAAAAATTTTTAAAAATGGAATGGTTATGTGACAGAAGGTATTTATTGTATTTTTGGATTATCATCTCTCTTACGGGGAAACAGCAAAACAATTTATGTATCTCCCACTCATGTAATGGAACATGATACACAAATCTAAAAACTCTGAAGACAATGCAGAAACTGAAAACTGTTTTGATCAGTGGAAAAAACCCAATGAAATTGTACATTCTCCATGCTTACAATTATGGAAAATATTAGAAGTACTCTATGAAATTGCTGCTTTGGTAGGGCAAAAGAGTTAAACAGAAGCACTTTTCTATGATTCCACTTAGTGTGCATTCATAGAGAAAAGACTGACTATAGTTAATTATGTAATTTTTTTAACTCTTTAAAAATTCGTATCGGGCTGGCTCAGCACCTGTAGCTCAGTGGTTAGAGCACTGGCCACATACACCAGGGCTGGCAGATTCGAACCCAGCCTGAGCCTGCTAAAAAAAACAATGACAACTACAATGACAAAAAAAATAGCTGGACGTTGTGGCGGTCACCTATAGTCCCAGCTACTTGGAAGGCTGAGGCAAGAGAATCACTTAAGACCAAGAGTCTGAGGTTGCTGCGAGCTGTGATGCCACAGCACTCTACCAAGGGCGACACAGTGAGACTGTCTCAAAAAAAAAAAAAAAAAAAAAATTCGTATCAGGCAACTATTGCATGTTTTACAACAAAAATCTAATTTTAAATGAGTTGGTACTCTGTGCAATAAATTGCCTTCTCTATTGAGAAATGTTTAAAAATACTTAAGAGTGATCAGAAAGGAGAAGAATGCTTTTTAGCATTCCCAAATCCAGCTCTTTCTGTTCTGCAGCAAGCTTTAAGTGCTCATTACATACCAAGGCAAGGATAATTTTAGCAGACTTCAGAGTCTACAAGTGATATTGATTCCTTGAAAAGATGTAGTTTACCACTATGATCTACAGGCAATTTTTAAAAATCACTTAGATCTAAATTAATATATTTAACTTAAATAATTAAAATAACATAAAAAAAATTAAGTACCAGGGAGGCATACCTATGGTAAATTTTTTCATCCCAAATAGGCATTAACAGGGCTGGGAAAGGTCTTAATTCCCTTACAAACAACATAGTTGCTGCTCTAAGTTATCCTGTCCATGTGCACCAAACCTTGTCCAGAAGGTACAATCACGGCCACTCATATTTTGGCAGGTGTATTTTGAGCTGAAAACCAGGCTTTATGAAAAAAGCAATCTGTTTCACAGGTGTGAACATTTTTGATGAGAACCCTCAAAATCTCCCCCACACTGTGAAATTTAATTGTCCTTTGGTGTCTCGATAGTCTGGTGATCAGACAGACAGGAGGTGTTTGGGCAGATTCTCAGATTTGCTTAGAATATCTCCCAGTTCTTTTTCTTTAGTTATTTATTTTGGAGGTGATACCAAGGCCAGTGAACTATAGATAAGCAGTTCTTAAAGCTGGAAAAATATTAAATGGAAGAACTTTATACCCAGATGACATGAGCAGAGAGCCAACCAAACATGCATAGGGCAGCATCTCAAAAACTATAAAATCCAATAAAGGAGTCCTTATTTTACAAACGTGACTGTCTGAGCATATGCAAAAAGCACCCATTTCTTTCTACAAAATTTACTAGATGGGAGGATTGTGGGCATGTGAATACAGAGAGAGTGCTGGGAAGTGACTCAGCTGCTTATCTAATCCAGTTCAAATGTCAGATTTGGATGAGTAGGGGCAACGATCTCTGAAGCTAGCAGCCAGTCAAACATTAAATTTGAATTTTCCAGCCCAAAGATGGAAAAAGCAGATTGGAGCCAGCTCTCATAAAGAGTCTGCATATTTTAAAGCAATAAGTGTCCTGTGTGTTAAATTTGAGCAAAGTGGCTCTAGTTGATCCAATATTAAACACTTATTTCTATTTTTCCATAATAAGGATATATTGAGAAATGAAAAGGTTATAATGCTTAAAGCAGTGAAATGACTCAGTAAACGGAGAAAAGTGTGAAATGAACGATTATAGGCTACAAAATAAACAACATGGCAGTCCAGAACAGTGGCCTTTTCATAGCACAAAAGAAACTAAGACAGATGCTTTGAGAAATCAGCTCTTCATTGACCTCTTGGGAAGATAAAGGGTGACCTCCAATTTTAAGGGGTTTTCAGCCTCTTCTAAAGTAAACTTTGAATGGTATGATATGAAAGGCCAACCTCTTTCTTTCGCTGAGAAAAATGAATGAATCAGCCTGGGGATTTACAAAGAAAATGTTTGGCAAACTGACTCAAGATGATAAAAAAGTCTTATGACATCTAAGTTCTGTCATTGAACTTAGTTCTAAACACGGATCTATCTCTTTTAGTTTCTGTTCTAGAATATTTCCTTCTCTTGCTTGGAGTTTTGATGTAAAGAGACTTAATTTCCAATTTATCTTCTCTTATTGTTGATTGATCTTGTTTATAGCAAGCATCTGATATAGCGTAGTAATTAGCCATCTCAGCAGACAAAGCTCTTAGAATGATAGAAAAACTATAGACAATTTTATGTTAAGGACCCCCAGTCTCCCATACACTTTCAACAATTTCCCTTCGTCACTTATCCTTTGTAGAATTAACAGAAAATGTATACTTCCTTTAGTACTATTATAGAAAGAAGCTGGAGAAAACAACCCTCAAAAGACAAACCTGAAATTAAAGGCAGATTTAAAGATTTTGCTTTTTTTTTTTTTTTTTTTCAGGTTAACACAAAGGTACAAACAATAAGATTACAATGTTTGCATTTGTTCAGTAGAGTCCCTCTTGTAGATTTTGCTTTTTTGTGAGAGGTGCATGAACTTTTTGGTTGTTGGAAGACAACCTGGGCCAACAGAAGGCTGAGAATAAAAATCAAGCAAAGAACAATGATGTCGAAGAGCAGCATTTTGAAACCAAGAGGAGCTTAAAAGTTTCCATTGCATTAGTTTTGGGTAGGTGAGGGGGGCAGTAACTTTCAAAGCTGACATTTGAGAAAAGACTCTTGGAGACGTAAGCTCATGGGAACTCAGCCCCTATGAATGATTTTTGAACAACCAAGGTTTTATCTGTGATGTGGGTTTCTGTGATTCTCCATGGCCCCACATACTCTTGGCACTAATTTATCTGGCCAAGGCAAGAAAGAAGCTATGAAGACAATCTTTGAAGAACACAGAAGACGTCTGTACAGTTTTCACTGCTGACACTCTAAAGGACACTGTGGACAACTGAGCATGGCTGGCCTACCAGGCTGCCCCTCACTCCCCTGAGCTTCCTTCCTGACCAGCTCATGATGTGTTAGTAAAGTCATAGGATTCGTAGATCCTATTTTTCAGGTGGTTCTTCTGATAGTCCCGAGGACTGATTTCACTACATGGCTCTGCCACCTTTCAGACCCCTTTTAGTTCTATTAGCCAAGAACAAAACTGCAACAGAAGGTGTGGGCCCCTTCAGTCTGCAGTTTCTGCAGGTTCTTACAATTCCCCATCCATGAAACATTCCCCTTGTCAAGTGGCAAGATTGTTCAGGTGGCCCTTGGTCTAACTAATTAAGACATTTAAAAGTTTGATATAAGTACCTTTGAAAATTTTCTGCAATTATTCTGCTTTGAAGAACCTGCATGTCATTAGCCAGGATTCACCTTCTTTAGATGATGGTGGGTGGCTGTCAGCACCTGCAAAGGAGGGGAGCAAACCTGTTGTCAGTTCTACTTTCTCAGCAATCCCTCTGATTTTTCAGGTGTCACCCCTTCACAGCCTCACAGGAGGATATCATTAGGAATAGCATTCTCCATGGTTCATCCCGACAGGTTTTCTTACACTTGTAAGAATCCTTGAAGCACGGTGGGTGATTCAGTCCTTTTGTAGAAGTTTCCATTTTGACCCCCTCTTCCTTGAGGGAAAGATGTTCCATTAGATTCCTTTCATAGTATTCTTAGTCTGGGTTTCATAGAACTAATAAACAAGAGTTTCTTTTTAAAAGTTTACAAAGTGCTGTAAGTTTAAAAGTTGAGTGATGTCTAATTTCAGGTTGGGAGACCTGTTTCAAAGGAAAATGTGCTGAGTCATAACATCTTTTAAAGTTGCTGCAAACTATTATGTGATGAGTAGCAAAGTAAGTAAGCATTTATACGTGGTTAAATTTGTTTAAATTCTGCATTTATGACAGTTGAAAAATATGAGCAACTAAAGCAAATTTAGATGCCTCAATAGGGGGAAACACCCACTTTAATGCCCCAAGTATTGGATGAAGCAATCTTGCTGTCATGAATCACACATTTTAACATGTACGCATTACGTGTAAGTGGGTAAATGATATAAAGATTAGGAGACAAAACAATATAAAATGGGGAAATGACACATTCCATTAATGACTCAAAATGTCCTTTCTGTTTAAAAAATTGTTTCCCTTCCCCCATGTAACCTGTGTTTAATAAAGCATTCCATTTGGACGGTCCTTATCCCACTGGTGATGACATGTGTACTTCGGTATACATGGAGGGGGATCTCAGAGGTGACGGGTGGCCTTGGCGAGCCAGGTTAAATGTAGGGAGTCCCAGGTTTGCTCTGTTGTGAAGGTGTCACTCCTATTCCTCTGTGACTTCTGCAGCAGGGCCTCCTGGAGTTGGCCAGGGCTGCAGTGTTCATTTGCCTCCACGCCATCCTTATCAGCTCTCTTTCCACTCAGGACTGTAGCAAAACTCCTCCACCCACTGCCAGCTCTTTGCCACCTTTTGTAATGTGGCACAACCTGCCCATGAGTCTCCCTCTCTCACCTGGACTAGAGTGTCATAGCCTCAGCCTAGCTCATAGCAACCTCAAATTCCTGGGCTCAAGCAATCCTCCTCCCTCAGCCTCCCAAGTAGCTGGGACTGCAGGTGCCTACCACAATGCCTGGCTAGTTTTAGAGGCGGGGTTTTGTTCTTGCTTAGGCTGGTCTGGAACCCATCAGCTCAGGCAATCCACCAGCCTTGGCCTCCCAGGATGCTAGGATTACAGGCATGAACCACTGCGCCCGGCCTTGAATTTTTTAATGATATAAATATTATTACATTAATTTCTATTTTTTTTAACATAATGCAACTTACAGCTAGGTTTTTTTGGTACTTATTTCAGTTAACATATGTAAGTCAAGACTGGGGCTCCATGGTCCCTGCTCAGGTTGAGAAGCACTACAGAGAGCACCCATCACCCAGCTCAGGGGCCCACTGGTAAACAGTCTTTCCTTACTCTCATTCCTGCCGCTCTTTACCTGGAAAACCCTGCTTCTCTCTTCTCCACATGGTAACATTCTGAGTGCCCTCCTGGGATCAGCTGAAATTTCATTTTCGGACAACTTTAGTTTTCATTAATCCCTCTCACCAGAACTCCTAAAATGCTTAAAATCTGCGCCACGCACAGCAACGCTCAGTTATGTAGTTTTGTTACTATTGTGGCAGCCTACGTGGGTGATGGTCTCATCTCCCTGGCCGGGTTTTATGGTTTCTCGGGGTGATGGTTATGTCCCGGGCTTTGCTTCCAGCTTGTATTAATCACAGTGTGGCCCCACCTACTACCAGACAGCGGCTGAACATCCCTATGGAGTTAGGGTCTGACTCGCCTATTGATCCTTGGTCTGTTGTAGCGCTTACTCAAGTTTCAGCTAAAAAAAATTTAACCTGAGACACTGAATGACTGCAAGGAAGAACAAATTGGCAGCCCACAGCTCTGAAGCTAGGAGTAGAACAGGGAACCAACAGCCTAGTATTTCCTTTCCTTTTCCCCTTTTCCTTTTTTCTTTCCCTCCTTCCCTCCCTCCCTCCCTTCCTTCTCTCTTGGTTGCCCTGGGGAAGAGTGCTGTGGTGTCACAGCTCACAGAAACCTCAAACTCCTAGACTGAAGACATCCTCTTACCTTAGCCTCCCAAGTAAGTGGGAGTACAGGCGCCCACCACAACACCTGGCTACTTTTTCTATTTTCTATTTGTTACTTTTTTTTTTTTTTTTAGCAGAGATGGGTTCTCCCTCTTGCTCAGGCTGGTCCCCGACTCCTGAGCTCAATCCACCTGCCTCAGCCTCCGTGAGTGCTAGGATTGTAAGCGTGAACCACTGAGCCCAGCCTCTTTTTTTTTTCCTTTTTCTTAAGTCAGACCTATGCTATGATATTTTCTGTAAGCAGTGACTTAGCCTGAGACTCAGTGCACATGTGCACATGTATGCGTGGGGGGGGGGGGGGTGGAAAGAGAGAGAGGGGTTCTCATGAGTCTCGGCTTTTCTGTTCTTAAAATGAAAGAATAAGGTAAGACTGGAAGAACTCCAAAATCCCTTCTTGCTCTAAAATTCTATAAAGTGTTGGCGCTTGTGGCCATTAAGTTGACATTACCATCTACAAATAAGTGTGGGGTGTCCGGCAGAATTTCACCTGCCGATACTATGTGTGGAAGTTCGGCTTGATAGTTTAACAGCCGCACTTTAAAAGTTTGCTTTGGCTTCTCTCTCTGCGCCAGCGTGTCGTTGCATTTAGCACTTGGGGGTTCCTGCTACAGCGCGATCGGAGAAGTGAACTTCACTCTCTTGGCTCTTTCCGTTGTTCTGAAACTGAGCTGCATTTCCTGGCTCTCAAACTTCGTAAACTCATCAGATTTTGCTGCAGAGAAATGTCATTAAAATAACAGTCCTCCGTGGAGAACACTGGCACCATTCATAGTGAAATGCTGAAACAGTAACTGATATGTTTAAACTGTGAACTGGAGGCATTTTTCTATATAGTCCACATACACACGATTAGACAGACAGATGTGTAAGGTAAGTGTTTATTTTCCCTATGCAGTTGTCCTTTCATTGTCTCTGAAAGTGGCTTTTGCCTTGTTGGTGAGGTATAATTCTTCCTTTGCTCCCATCACCTTGGAAAGTAATAACTGGTTCCAAACTGCTTTCCCTCAGAAGCTGCTGGCAGGTCCAAAATGTGCTCCTTAGAAAACTTGTGTTGATGAACCACACAAATCCTGCCATTGTGGAGGGCGCACACACGTGGGGCTATTATTTCATGCACAAGGACATAAGAGCAGAAAACATGTGAACAGGAAGCCCAGCCCCAGAGAGTTGGGGAGCATCCAGCTTTCTGCCGAGCACAGAAAAGAAGCAAAAGCTAGTCAGTACTCCAGACTCAGGTGTCTGGGGGACTGCACAGCTGTGACCCATCGGCTCTTCAAACCCTGCAGAGGCAAGCACAGTGGCTCAGGCAGCGCCCAGTCTGGAGTAAATCCTTATGTCAGCAAACCTGGAAAGACTGAATGGTGTAGCACATGCTTACGAAGCCGAGTGCAAGTGGCTTGGGTCACCTAAACGTGAAACGCCAGCGCCACAGATGGAAGCCCTGTACAGTCTCCATTCTTTCAATTGTGCTAATGGGAATTCCCCCGAATATATCTTGCTCTTTCTTTAAATAAGAAATTTCCCCATCATGCAAGCTCATCTTACTCTAAAGTATGCATTTGGTGATTATTGTGCATGGTTGACGTGTTAACAGTTTCTTCCCAAGACTGTTCCTTATTTTATGGCAAAAGCATTTTAACAAAGCTAGAAATGTTTCTCCTCATTTCAGAAGTCAAAGATTATTTCTGAACTTTGGTAAATTTTGAGGTGAGCTATCAGAAGCCGGATGAAATTCAGATTATGGCCAAATACTATCTTCCTAGTAAGTGATAAGACTCCATATTTAAGAGGTGAAAATGGCTTCTTAAATCTGTTTTTAAGTGTTGATTCCATGCACCTACTAGAAAGAAATATTATATGACTTTGCCAGACTAGCCACAAAGTCTGGGGCTAAGCCCCTTTTGTAATAAATGGCATTTGCTCTGAAGAGTTCAGGTAGGGTAAGAGCTCTGAAATCCAGGAAATCTGATAGAGGCTTTGCCATAGAAGATTAAGTGCTGAGCAGAGAAAGGGTGAGAGGGCGTACGAAAACTAAGGTTATCAAGTAATCAGACCTCAAGATTTAAAAAGTCACAGCTTCCTGTCTGCTAATCAGATGGATTTCTATTCATTCAAAATGTTAAAATTCTTCCAGTTGCCCTCTTTTAAAACTTCACAAATGTTACCCACCCCTCTTTTACAATTAATAAGCATGTGGGAAGAACTTACTGGTCACACTGAAGACAGACGAAATGGTTATAGACTAAATAATGGCCAGGTAAAATACTATAAAATTACCTCCTTTCCTTTTGTGTGGGTCCCTAGTTCAAGGAGAGCATTAATTTAAAACAAAAAATCCTTTTAAGGAAAGGGCTTGTTTTTGATGAGTATTCTTTATGAATATGTACTTCTTATGAATAAGTAGTCTACTAGCCTATAGATCTTTCTTCTAGTCTCTGCTCAGGTCTGAAGCCTCTGAAAAAGTAAAAATTACTTTTTTTGAGGGTACACATGCTATTGGGAAGGCTGCCCTAGACGCGGACTTCCTATTGCAAAGTTAATGGGAAAACCATACACTCAACAGCCAGTACACAAAAGTAAAGCTCTCAGCCCATAGAGCTTCTTGAGGGCCTTAGAGCATAATAGGAAGAGCTCAGTCTTTATATTTCTCCTTAAAATTTCAAAAAGATAAATCTAGCATTTTTTTTTTTTTAAGCAATGGCATCTTACTATGTTGCCTGTGAAGTGCGGTGGCTATTCACAGGCGTGACCATAGCATCCTATAGCCCTGAATGCCTGGGTTCAAGAGATCCTCCTGCCTCAGTCTCCCATGCAGCTAAGGCTGTTGGTGCATACCACCAAGCCCACCTAGACATTTTATACTTTGAAAAAAACTACTTTTCATGTTTACTCAACATTACAGTCTGGCCTCTTATGGACCTTGCAACCCCAAATTACCCTAACTAACTCAATTTTCTTCTACAAACCCATGTCTCCTCTTGTTTTACGGTATTCCGTTACATCTGCTTAGCTGTCCAAGCCTCAGACTAACATCATAGATGTTTCTTTTTCCTCCATTCCCTCCACAAAGTCCCAAGTCAAGAACGTTCTTTCTATCTCTAGGATCTGTGCCTTTCTCTCTTCATAACATCTCTCTTCAATCACACACCTACTCTCCACCTTCTCAGCCTCACACAAAGAACTCTGAGTCTCATGTTGACCACAGTAATCCTGGGAAAGGGGCAACTGGATGAGTTAGAGTTTGTGCTGTGGAATAAGAGCGTGTCTGTCCTTCCCATGGGTTTGTTACAAACAAGTAACTGAAACATATGGAGTGGTTTTGCAACAGGCATCAAGCTTCTTACCTCAGTGTGAACTAGTAAAACAAACTGCGGGTCAGAGGCTGGTCCATGGATGAGTTTTTTTATGAGTTAATAGAGTTAGCAGGTACAAACATCTCAGCATGAAGCACCACGATGCTGATAGTTGAGCCCAGACTGGACCTCCAGTCCCTCAGGTCCAACATTCCAGCACCATTTGACTTAGTTTCTAACCTCAGACTTTACAAATATCTCCTACTCTCCGATTTTCTGCTCTTCTGCACCATTCTTCCATACTTACTGCTTATCCTCTAAACCCCAGACAACCAATAACACCTTTGGGAAAAGTTCCTTTGACTTTCACTAGGCAGAGATAACCACTCTGGCCCCAGTGCGGCCTCTTAACCTTGAATTTTTATAAGTGTTACACTGCTATGATCTGTTGTTCTGGTCTTTCTCTTAAGACTATGAAGTCTTCCAGGGCAGGATATGAATCTTATTCACCTTCGCATCACTGGTGCTTAACACAGCATCCGGTACATAGCAGATGCTCCGTAAACGACTGAAGTGAACAAACGATGAAAAATGGAGTAAATGAAAAAGCCCTAAAATGAATTAAAACATCGCTGTTTTCAGACTCCGTATGCCAGACAGTTTACATACTTGTATATTATTTCCCTTTAATTCTTTCAACAATCTTTTTCTTGGGAGAAGTAACACTGGTCTTATTTCATAGACGTGAAACCCGAGGCTGAAAATCTTAATGATTTTATGGCCAGTCATATAACAAGCCTCAAATCCAGACCTCAAAGTTTGTTTTCTTTCTACTAGGATTGTGTAGCCTTTGAGGCTTCCTGTTGAAATTATGTGACTGATCTTCATTATCAAATCAGCTGGAGTATACCATTGAGTGTTGATCAATCACTTTTAAATTCAGGAGTAAAAGCAACTAGAATCCAGCCTCATTTCCATTAGGTCTTATAATTTCTCAGAAGCCACAGAGAATTGTAAGTGAAGATGTCACTTAAAGAGAATCTTAACAATAAAAATACTTTTCTGATGTTTCCCATGTCTGATGAGTATATAAAGAAAAAGAACTCCACTGCAATCTGAAATTTAATATGAACTTTCTCTATTTGTTCCATTTTGGCTATAATAATATCATGTAAAATACTGAGCACTAAGCAGATATAACAAGTGCAAGAATCGGTGTTTATCACAGCACCATGGCATTGAAAGTAAGAGGGCTTGCTTTCTACATTATTATTTATGTTTCTTAGCTTTCTTACATGAAATATTATTAAGAGAATACATTTCTATATCTCATAGGATGCAAAGTTATAATTGTGGCTTTATGAATGCAAATTGTGCAATTATAAATAGAACTTCATTTTTCCGGTTTACTCGATTAGTAAAATCATAGCTTTGGAGTGTTCAGTTGTATTTTTCTTAATGCTAGAGTTTGAAATTCACCTTTTGTTGAAAGGCAATTTCTCAAAGCAATGAACATTACCCCTCAGACAAATACTCTGCTCATTCCATGTTCTTCACAGAAACATAGTTTAATAATAGGGCTTTGGGCTTTGCCTGTGCTTGGAAAAGTTCGTGTCCACGTTCCTTTAATAGCAGACCCTTCAGCTACCTATGTAGTGAAAAGTTTAATAAAAAAATTCACATGCCCAATGTAGTTACAGGGTTTTGTACAGTTTATATCAATACAAGCCAGTGCAAGTTTCAAGCCTACACTGAAAGATGGGATTTATTTCCTAGTGTGAAAAGAAACTTTCAGCAATTACAGCTGACTCACAAAGTGTGAGTACCCCAGGCGGAGAGACAGAAGACCAGAGCTGCAGGGTTTCCCCTAGCCTAACAAGGCAGGTGAACCCCAGGCTTTCCTTCCGAGGTGAGGAGAGTGGGGTGCTTGTGGGCAGCCAGGAGTGGCCAGCTTCCGCCCCTCAGCGGGGTGCTGTTTTGTCAAGTGAATTACATATCAACAGAAACCACTTTCCCCTCCTATTATGGTTAAGAGGGATCACATTGGGTGGAGGACTTTGGCCAGAAACACTCTTTGCATCATCTAAGAAATCTGAGAGAGGAAAAGAATTCTAATGAATCAATAGTCTGAAATGCACAAGGGCAGGAAGGAAAGTTTGTCTTCTTTTCCAAAGCAAAAGCAGAGCATCATACTTACAAAAGCCGCCTTCAAAATCTTCTCTAGAGAGAAAGCTCTGGGGACTGGGAGGGGGCAGAGGAGCGGAGATCAGGTGGCGGCGGGGCTTCCTTCCTCCGAGCGGGCGAGTCCTGCTGCGTCTCCGCCCGCCCTCCCGGGAGCAGCGCCGGGGCCCGGCCAGGCCCGGCCTCTGGGGGCCTCTGACCCTGCTGCCCTCGCGCCGGCCTCACCCGGGCTGCCCGGCTGCGGAGACGGCCGTCCCGGCCCGCCGGCCCCGCGGGCATCAGGGACGTCTGCGAAGTGCTGGCGGGACGAGGACGGTTATATAAGCGCGCGTATCACCAGCACCACCACACACCCCCGTGGAACCGACGCTGCCAGACAGACAAAGGGCAGTGCCAAGAAAAGGAAGCGCAGAGGCAGGAGTTACGCTGGAGGTGAATTTCGGGACACTGCTGAACCGACTGAGGGGAGAAATGGAAAAAGCAACTCAGGCCGCACAAGCAAAGCTCGACAAATAAACAGTGGCCGCAGCGGGCGCGCGGGCGGCGGGCGGGGCGAGACCGGCTGTCCAGGCGCGGTGGCCGCGGGGGAGGCCGAGCGCACGGGGACACGGGGTGGGTGCAAAGCGCACGGGGACACGGGGTGGTGCAAAGCGCACGGGAAACGGGGTAGGTGCAAAGCGCACGGGGACACGGGGTGGTGCAAAGCGCACGGGGACACGGGGTGATGCAAAGCTCACGGGGACACCGGGTAGGTGCAAAGCTCAAGGGGACGCGGGGTGGTGCAAAGCGCACGGGCACACCGGGTAGGTGCAAAGCGCACGGGGACACCGGGTAGGTGCAAAGCTCACGGGGACACCGGGTAGGTGCAAAGCGCACGGGGACACGGGGTAGGTGCAAAGCTCACGGGGACACCGGGTAGGTGCAAAGCGCACGGGGACACGGGGTAGGTGCAAAGCGCACGGGGACACCGGGTAGGTGCAAAGCTCACGGGGACACGGGGTAGGTGCAAAGCGCACGGGGACACCGGGTAGGTGCAAAGCGGGCGTCTCGGAGCCCGAGTGCCCCGCAAACACCGGCGTCTCTCAGGCTCCGACCAGGTGCTCCCCCAGGGCTCCTTTTCCTAGCGATGCCTCGAGGGGTGTCCCCTGTCCCCTGCCCGACGCCCCATTTTATTGGGTCTCTACTCTTTTCTCCGTGGGAACAATAAACAGAGCCACGAAGCTCCTTGTTCACCTGCACCGGGGTCCACCGACAGAGTTCTGGCTTATTCTGAGCACCGCGCTCCCTCACTTCCTCCCCTCCCAACTTGCTACTATTTTCTTTAAATTATTATTTTCCTGACCCGCCCCTGGCACTGCTACATGACACGTGAAAAATTCCTCATGCTGGCATGCAGAGCCCACAATTTTTGTCTGGACGCCAATTTCCCACTTTCCCTCGGTCCCCCCCGACTCACCTGCCGCCCAGGTTAGAGTGTGAACCACTCGCTAGAGACGACCTCACTCAGTCCCCTCCTCGGCCTGCAGTGCCCTGTCTCAGGGCTTCAAATCCCGTCTCCCCCACAGAAGTTTTCCTCAATTTGCCCTCTTCTCCCTGTGGCCTCTGCTCCTCTGTTGTCATTGCTCATGGGTTTGGGACCTTGTGGCGTTCACACTGGTGGCCTAGGACAGCGCCCTGCTGAAAGCAGGTACTTGGTGTTTACGGAACGGAAGGGACAGCTGGGGGCATCTTACCTGCCTGGTTGTCACCTCCGTGGACTTAGACGACAGCCACCCCACGGTTGTTGTTAGAAGTGTGCCCTAGTTTCATGACGGCTTGTAGTACCCCTACTTTTGTGTATGTTTGAAAATTTTTATAAATTAAAGGAAAAGAAAGCTTTTTAGAAAATGTGGAGGGGAAGGTAACTTCACTTCAGTCAGCTCCCGTTGGGACGTTAAGTTTGTGCCGGAAGCGGGAATCCTGGCATCTGCCAAGCTTCTGCTGAGGTACCTTAGAGGAGCCAAGAAAATTCCCCAAAGGTGAGATTTTTCAGAAATCACAGACTTCAGGGATGAATTTTATGGGGGAGCTCTCCAACTATTGAAAGAATGAGGGCCATCACAACAGCATCTCAACAAAGGAAAAGCAGCTCTCTGCTGAGTGGTTTTAGGATATGGGGTAAAATACAGAAGGCAAGCTGTCAGGTACTCAATTTCTTGTGGCTTTAAAGTGTTCTTAATGGCATTTCTCCTGTTATTCTTTGGTGCTTTGAATTCCATCTGTGTAGCTAGATCAACCATGGTGTCATTTAAGAGACGTAGGGTGTGTCCACACAGTACAAGCTCTCAGTGTGTACAGAATGTTCAGTGAATTAGAAGAATTTTCCCGCCTCCACCAATTTGGAACAATTAAAACTGATTCAGGTTCTAAAGAATTTTAGCTTCAAGTTGTTGAGGATTTGGCTTTGAGAATGACAAAGATCTCACTGCAATTTAGTAATTTAAGCATTGGAGTTTCCCTCATTCTGTTCTGCTTAGATCAGGTCCATACTCTGCCTCCTGTTTATGAAACCTACCATGTCTCAGGCACAGGCCTAGAGGCATTCTTAACCTAGCAATCATCCCAGCATAGAATTTTTTTTTTTTTTGAGACAGAGTCTTACTTTGTTATTTTCAGTAGAGTGCCATGGCCTCATAGCTCGCAGCAACCTCAAACTCTTGGACTCAAGCGATTCTCTTGCCTCAGCCTCCTGAGTAGCTAGGACTACAGGCACCCGCCACAATGCCTAGATATTTTTAGACACAAGGTCTTGATCTTGCTCAGGCTGGTCTTGAACTGCTGAGCTCAAGCCACCCACTTGCCTCAGCCTCCCAGAGTGCTAGGATTACAGGCATGAGCCACCACGCCCGGCTCCAACTTAAAAATATTTTTATCTTTCCTTTACAGATAGGAAAATTGAGGCTCGTCATACAGCTTGGAAAGTGAGCCTAAATCTCTCTGACTTTATAGTCTATGACTTTTTTCAATTCTGCTGAAAGCTTTGGGAACCTTGGATATTGCCTTGTACGCTAGTTTTCAAACTAGGATCCATGGAGCTTTAGGCCATTCAGGATATGCTTTAGGAATCTTGGCAGTGTGTGGAAAGGAGCCAGGTCAGTTGGGCTTGGGCTCCGCTCATTGGGTTAAAACAAAGAAGCATCATTATTACCTGTTCTATACAGTGACTTAAGATTTTGTTTGAAACAACGGTTTTGCTACTTAAAAAATTATTTTAAAACTCACTAAAGTGTGGCTCTTGGAGTCCAGAGAGATTAAATGTCTTGCCCAAGATGTTATAATTAAGAATGACAGGCTCAGTATTAACTGCAGTTGTACAGTCTCTCCCTCAAACTCCTGGCTTTCCCTCTCCGGTAAGTCCTCACTTGTTAAATCCCAGGGAAAGCGAGAGAAAGCCTGGAGTAGGGCTGAGCTTTCTGACTGGGTTGTGTGTCCTGTCTGTATTCTTAAAAAATAGAAGCTGTGGATACCATCACACTGGCAAGCTAGACTGCTTTTTAGCCCTTTGGTTAAAAGACTAAAGTTTGTCAACATTTACCTTGTGACAAAATAAAAGTAAGTGAAGGGTTAGATATGTAATTTGTCAGTATCATTTCGGACTCTCCTATTTTCATTCACAGCAAAGCAGTAGTGAAGGACGCTTCTGCATGAGTCATTTAGCTAATTATATAGTCTTGGCTGGAGAGTACTCTTGCTAGAAAAATTGCTTCAACTGCCCTGTTTATAAATTTAGTCAATCTAGCCAAAAGCGGCTCTTTTCACATGAGACAAAATAGATGTGGGGAAGGCATTGGAGAGGTCGGGTATGGCCGCGGAACACAAATCTCTTCCGTCAACATAGTTTGTACAGACTGGCTCATAACAAGGCCTCAAACTTCACGTGGTACCTTGGGATCTCTGCGCCTCGCAGGGCCCCCCAAAGACCTAACTGTGAGGAATTCACAGTTGCACTCGATACCCACCCCAGCTCCTTCCCCTATCAGCAGGATCGGCCATGTCACCTTGCCAGCCCATACAATTATTCCAACAAGCCAATTCCATCCTCCCCTGGGAGGCTGAGGGCACCTGTTCCTCCCGTTACTACTGCCTATCGCCACAGCTGCTGGTTCACTCTGTCCCTGAGGGTCACCGCTGGGAGGCCCTTCGTGACAGGTTGGCATCATCCTTCCCTGGCCTGCAAAGTGTATGTGAATCCTGAATTGCTGTGGATCTCATGTGTCCAGTGTTAGACGCCCTATGTGTGGCCACCCCCAGAACCCTCTCTCACCAGTAGGGTGAAGAGAAGGTGATCAAAATAATGAGCAGGCATTAGCACTAATGCTACCTGGAACTTGCGTAGAGAACTAGCAGTGAATATCCTCAGTGTTTGCTCTGAGGTGTTTTGCTCTCAGGCTATTTGCAAATAGAAATGAATGTCAACTGAAATTATGACAGTTGGAACTAAGCTTTGTGAATCCCAAGGCTCCTTAAGTTTTCCCATTTGTTCTTTTTAATTTTTATCATTTTCACCTGGAGAATTTTTAGGAGCGCTGTTCTTTTTCCTGAGCTGGCTGAACTGCTGCCCTGCCTACGAGCAAAGGGGTAAAAGGATGCCACTTCTAGTCCTGTCATTTAAATCTTTACCGACTGCATTCTTTCTGTAAAATGTAGCAGAAAGGATTTTTTCTAATCTCCACAGGCATGAGATTATAATAAACAGACCTTTTTTCCCCTCCATCTGAAACATCCAAAAATTAATATATTTCCAGAGTTTCAGCCTTAGAAACAAAGCTTTAGATGCAATTTCTTTTTCTATTCATGAGATTTATAATAGGAAGGTCATGTTTGTACTAGACTTGGGTTTGAAATTAATCTTCTTTTCTCTACAGCATTCCTATAGCATCCTGGCTATAGTCATTTGCAAATATTAAATAGTTGTCATTCTTGAATAACGATCTAATCTTCCCTTTATGAGTGGAGAAAGTGAGTTGTGGAACTTGCAAATCATTGCCAGGATATAGATCACTCTAAAGCTTATGGCTACTCATTGAAATGCTTTTCTGCACACGTTCTTGGAGTACAAAAGAAAAATGTAAATTGTTTTATAGTGTGTACAACATCCTCTAACCCTTAGAAAGTATTAATTAAAAGCTCATTTGCATTCTATTTTAAGAGAGAAACTTCCCAGAGTAAAGAAATACATTCAAATCCCCCAACAAACCCCACCACTGAGGCTGTGCTGTAGTCACTTCTCTCTTTAGCTTAGGCCTCATACAGATGAAAATATATTCTTGGTTCAGTTGAACAAGGGTTCATTTAAACACATCTGTTGCTCATCAAACCCTATTTTAGGAGTAGGGAATTGTTTTTCAGAGATAGGTTCTGTCTGGAAGGTCTTATGGCAACAAATAGTCCTCATTATATCTTACGACATTTTACCAACACAGCCAGTACTCACTTCTACATGGTTATAGAATCCAGGCAAAACCCTGCACCCCTACATCAAAGGATTCCTCACTTGAGTAATTCCAAAGAGTAAATTGATTTTCTCATCATTCGTTGTGTTTCACAATAGAAAGGCTGATGCAGCAGCATTGCTAAAATGACAGCTCATTTCTATTCAAGGGGAAGGAATTTGTGTTAATATTCTTAATGACAGGCATCTTTATGAGAAATGTGAAATCATTTATCCTTAGCAATAACCTGGCTAGGATGAAAAAGTACTTGGTACTTAGAACGGAAGTCATCTGTCAGGAAAAATTATTTAGACTGATGCAAATGAACTGAATAAATTGGCCTACGGTAGCTTCCTAATTATGGCATGTGGATTCAAGTTCGTGAAAATCAGCCTGAACTGAAGAAGGAACTAGAAAGGACCTTTTAGGAAGTGATCTGACATTCTGTTGGAGGAAAAGATAATAATGATTTGATAAATTCCTTTCACATTGACTAAGAATTTCTGAGAATGATTTAAGAAGCAAGGACATATAAACCAAAGGGAGACCATTACGCCCGGGTGTGTCTCGATTATTCAGAATAGCCGTGACACCTCCTGAGCGGCTTGTTCGCCCTGACACCATAGATTCTAAATAACAAATAGTGTTTTCCACGGAGGGTTATTCCAATCTTCTCAGAGCTGGCTTGGGCCTGAGCCCAAGGGACCAGTCTGAAAGATGTGAGCACTTGGGCCAGTATGTAACAAGCCTCGTACAGACTGGTCTGCGCATCCAGTGGGGAGCGGTTCCATCTTACTAGGCTTGGTATCGCAGGCCAGTTAACAAGTTTTTATTGGAATCTCAGTCTTCTCTTCCTTGCCAGCTTCACAGCAAAACTTGCTAGCTCTTCACCAAAACCCTAGTAAATTGTGGGAAGAAGCACTTTACTAGTGCAGGAAATTGAATTAGTCTGGGGGAAAAAAGGTGTAAATTGCAGAAAAATGTAAACTGTCTCAGTGTAATTAATGGCTGGGTTTTACTGTTTAGAATTTATATAGAACTTTCTTTCGAGAAAATGCATGGACTTGTGGAGACAAATTATCTTGGTCCAAATCCTAGCTCTATGTGTGTGTGTGTGTGTGTGCGCGTTTAGCCTAATTTCTATGTAATTCCTTTCCTTAGAACTAGAATGACTGACTGGTATATGTGTTACAAACACTGAAAGTGAATAGCAGTCAGTGTCTGGCACGTGGAGGGCCTCCACTTGGTTTCTTCTTTTTTTTCTTCTTTTTAGAGACGGGGTCTTACTCAGTCACCCAGGCAAAAGTAAAGCGGCCTGATCATAGCTCACTGTAACCTTGAGTTCCTCAGCTCAAACAATCCTCCTGCCTCCTCCCTCAGCCCACACCCAGCTAGTTTTCCGTCCTTTTCTGAGAGTCTTTACTGGCGCAAATGTCCTTCAGCAATTGTTCAGTATTATTTGCCTTGAGTGAGCAAAAAGCAAATTCCTTTTTCAGAGAGCATTAGCTGAGGGGTGACTCAGGCGGTTGTTAAAATGACATAAAGGCAAAACAATAGGGAACTCTTCAAAAAGATGGTGATTGATAATCATTAGTAATAACCTGAAAGTTGCCATTGTGATTTCAGTCCCAGGGAGAGAATGTCATTCGAGGGATCAAGTAAACACACATTGTTGGGGTAGATGTTAGAAAGTTTTTGCCAGAAAACAGTGAATTAGAGAAACACAGTAAAGAATTGTTTTAGAAATTTAGTATGTGCCAAATTCAATTTAGCACCTCATCTTTGTGTAAGCAGGGAGAGGCATCGCTTGCAAAGGTAAAAGCAGACATGCCAGGGATCAGAAGTGGTGAAAGTGCAGAAGCAGAGACTGGGCATGCGGAGAAAGAAGGGCTGGTGTGGGGACAGGAAGAAGCCTGGGTGCACGCCAACTGCAGAGGCTGCAGTCTCTGAGAGATGCTGATAAGGATGTGCTGAGATGTGGACAGGAAAAAGCCTCATTCTGCACATTGTGCAAAGGACCCGTGCCTGGGGCTGACAGGTGCATTAGGAAGAAGCAGCTCAGGCTAAGGCTGGAGCCTGAGGCGAGGGTGATGGACAGTCAAGGGAGCGATAGCAGCAGCACTTGCAAAGTACTAGGTTAGACTTCAAACTATGCCAAGCTGAGAACCTGAGCCCGTGTGGGACTGACTTCAGGGAAAGAAGCTTTTACTCTGCAATTCCCTTGCCTTGCAATAAAGTTAAGCTATGCACTTAAGGTGTCTGTGCTGGACTGCACAGGGTAGAACAAGAGAGGTATTACTAAGGAAGGGAGGGAGGTCGGTGAATATGGTCCTCTCAGCTTGCTAATCATTCTTATTTGGTGGGGGGATGTATACAAATAAATACAATGGGATACTCTGGAGTGGGAAGGAACCACAAGAGGGAGAGTTGGAAGCAGGTGTGGGGAGCAGGAGATGGAAAGGTATATCCTGGCATGTGGTTTGTGCTCTCATCTTTCCTCTAAAGGGCCCCTTCCCGAGTCATTGCTCAGTGAGCAGCTGTGAGCGATGCCTCAGAAAACTGGCTGTAACTGAGCACTGTGGCTTGCGCATGTAGTTCCAGCTACCCCATAGGCTGAGGGAGGAGAATAGCTTGAGCTCAGGAGTTCAAGACCAGCCTGGGCAATATAGAGAGACCTCAAATTCTACTTCCTCTTCCCTTTATAAAAGGAAGAAAGACAAGAAAGAAAGAAGAGGGTGGCGCCTGTGGCTCAACAGAGTAAGGTACTGGTCCCATATGCCAGAGGTGGCGGGTTCAAACCCAGCCCTGGCCAAAAACTGCAAAAAAAAAAAAAAAGGAAAGAAAGAAAGCTGGCTGTGCATCCTGAAACTGGTTCTACTCCTGTCCTGCCTGGGACCGTTGGTGTGTGCGGAGTATTTCACTTCTTTTTGTCCTAACTGATTATAGCAAAGGGAAAAATTGTGAATCCAAGCGGCGGTGAGTCTGGGAACCATGTTTTGTCATATAGACAAGAAATGATAAGGTAAAAAATGTTCCCAGGACAATCAAAGGCCACATCTCAAATTATCTATAGAGAGTCCAACTTTCCAAGGACAGAATTAAGAAATCACTTAAAAGTGTAATTTGTTTTCTGCTTTTATATATTTATATTTCTGGCTGTGAAAACTGTGCGCTTTGCTATAAAGTTGAGGTTTGGTGAATTGAGCCAACTTAATTTTTAGGTCTTGTACATAAGTATTTAGATCATCATGTCTTAAAAGCTTTTTAATAGAGAACTCCAAACATCATTCATTCATTGAACAAGCATTTACTGAATGCTTAATGTGTGCCAGAGGCTGCTGTTGATGCAGAGATGCTGTGCGTCTGCTGTCAAAAGGAGGCAAACAAAACAGGATACCAACTTTTCAACATAAACTCTGTTCCTTGGAAGAAAGAATCCTCTCAATTGTGGAATTTAAAAATTACTGAATATAAGGGAAAAAGGCCGGGTGCGGTGGCTCAGACCTGTAATCCCAGCACTCTGGGAGACTGAGACAGGTGGATTGTCTGAGCTCATGAGTTCAAGACCAGCCTGAGCTAGAGCCAGGCCCTATCTCCAAAAACAAAATAAATAAAATAGCTGGGCATTGTAATTGGCACCTATAGTCCCAGTTACTTGGGAGGCTGAGGCAAGAGGATCTCTTGAGCATAAGAGTTTGAGGTTGCTGTGAGTTAAAGATGCTACAGCACTCTACCAAGGGTAACCAAGTGAGACTCTGTCTCAAAAAAAAAGGAAAAGAAATTGGTTAAAATATCAACTGAGGGGCTGGGTATGGTGGCTCATGCCTGTAATCCTAGCACTCTGGGGTGGATTACTTGAGCTCAGGAGTTCAAGACCAGCCTGAGCTGAGCCCTAGAGAAGAGCAAGAGCCCTTCTCTAAAAATAGCCAGGTGTTGTGGTGGATGTCTGTAGTCCCAGCTACCCAGGAGGCTGAAGCAAAAGGATCTCTTGAGCCCAGGGGTTTGAAGTTGCTGCGAACTATGACGCCATGGCACTGCCCTGTGGGCAACAAAGTGAGACTTTGTCTCAAAAGAAAATTATATCTATTTTATCTATCTAGATTTCATCTGAGCTTACAGAAAAAAAGGGCAAATGTGGAGTAAGGAGTAGTTAGTTAATGGCAGAGGGTATGGAGTCAGATTGCCTGGGTTCATGTCCCCCGTTTGCCACTAAGGTCTGTAACACTGATCAAATTAGTCAAGCTCTCAAGAGTCTTCTCTGTAAGATTGACACCAGGAGACTTCTATGTCACAGAGATGTTGAAAAAAATTAAATTAGATAATTTAATTTTAAATTAGCAGTTACTTGCACAGGGTAGGCAGGTATTTACTAAATCTTAGCTGTTACTACTATGTAGAATACTAAGGAAAACATAATCCTGTTTCTCATTTTTCTATCACCAAATACACGAGCCTCGGAAGTTTTAGATACTGTTATTAGGAATGTGAAAAGGCATTCGCATGCCAAGAGGATGTATTGGAAAGAGCACTTGTTCTGGAATGTAGGATGTGGACGTTTGTCTAGACTCTGACAGTTTATAAGAACATTAATTGTACAAGTAACCTTCACGTCCTGCTTCTTAGGCATCCAATAACACCTGTCCTGCCTACTTCCTCTGAAGTATTATGAAAATCAAATAAAATAAGATTGGCAAAATAACTTAAAATGGGTAATTTGATGTATAAATAAAGGCTATTTTTTAAAACATGAGTTTTCTCTGAGCTATGGTATTGGTTATTGATGATTGATTGATTGGCAAACAGTGTGATTGTTATAATACAGTCTGCTCAGGCAACTGATTCCAGGATACTCTCCTTCCCTCCTCGAGATACTAAAATCAGCAGATGGCAAGTCCCTTATATATAATGGCAGAGCATTTGTATAGAACCTGTGCACTTTCTCCTGTTATCCTCGGTTACAGATACCTAATTCAATGTGTTATGTAAATAGTTTATTATACTGTATTTTTATTTGAATTATTGTTTTTTTTATTATTATGTTTTTTTATTTTTTCCCCAAATACTTTCCCATTCGAGGTTGGTGGAATCCATGGATGTGGAATCCATGGATGCAGAAGGATGACTGTAATTTGTGTGGAAATCACTTTTGGTCTACAGAAATAGATGACAGGTCTAGAGGAAGTCTGAAGAACGAGAAGACCTGGATTCTAGTTCTTCACTTGGCCTCTACTCTGCTGTTTGTGGAGACAAAGTATTTAACTCTCCTTTGTCTGTGTCTCTTTAAAAAAAAAAAATGTATTTGAAAATGAATTCAAACTTATGGAAAAAGTTGTAATTGCCTAACAGTTTCCCAGATTCATTTATTGTTAACAATTTTCTTCCAATCGTTGCTTTAGAAATTCTATACACACAGAATATATATATATTCACCCTCCTTGAATTATTGAGAATAAACTGAACACGGCTGGGCACAGTGGATCACACCTGTCATCCTAGCACTCTGGGAGGCAAGGCAGGTGGAGTGCTTGAACTTAGGAGTTTGAGATGAGCCTGAGCAGGAGTTAGACCCCATCTTTACTAAAAATAGAAAAACTAGCCAGGTGTTGAGGCACAAGCCTATGGTCCCAGCTACTCAGGAGGCTGAGGCAAGAGGATTGCTCAAGCCCAAGAGTTTGAGGTTGCCATGAGCGATGACGTCATGGGTGACAGAGTGAGACTCTATCTCAAAATAAATTAAATAAATAAATAAGAAAATAAACTGCATACAGCATGATCTTAAATATTAATATTCTAGTGTGTACACTGCATATTCCTTAAGAATATAGCTGTTTCTAATTCTTTAAAGTGGGCACAAGTAGTTAGTTCCGTGACATTCTCTCTAAGGTTGTCAAAATCAAATGAAATGCTTAAAAGTACTTTGAAGAGTATACATTGTTAGGCAAATCAGGGGTTGCATATTTTCTAAACTACAGGAAAAATCAAATTACATAAAACTTCAGAGGACTTACAAATTGTAATAGAGGACACACTAGGAAAGCCCGTTATCTATTTGCATAATGAGCTGAAAATTAGTGCCAAATTTCTCTCTGTGGTGAGAGAAAAAAATGGAAGCTGCCCTCCCCCTATGTGCCATACTCCTTGAGTTGTAGCCTTTCTGCAAAAACTTGCATCTTTTTTGGTGCTCTTTTTTCCATTTTATCAGCATGCTATTTTCTGTGGTTTTTTTGATGGAGGTTATGAGTATGTTTGAAAAAAGATCCTAGAAATCAGAGAGCAGCTGCTGCTCCACGGCAGAACAATAGAGCTGTAAAGAGTTAGTAAGAGCTCAGCTTTATTTCTTCAGATCTTTCCTATAAGTATGAAAATGGCATGCTTCATTTTCATTATGAATCACAACTGAGATTCAAATAGGAAATAGGAAAGCATTGTTTTACAGAAATGTTCAACATACAGGCTTAGTGGAAGAGAGTATGAACAAAGTATTCTTATGAACCAAAAAAATAACTCCCAATAGAATCCTTTTTCAGGATTCACTAGTACAAGCGTTAGCTATACAAAAAATAGACAATTCTTCTGCTACATAATCTCCACCTCCTTAATAGAGTTCGTGCTTTCATCAGAAGTTGTCATACTGGCAAGGCTGATATTTTCATAATTCTAACCAGATTTGCAATTATATTTTCCAGTGGATTGAAAGATGACCAGTAACCTAAAAATATGAATGAAAATGCCCTTTTTCTTGTGGCATCTTTCTTTAATCACTCTGAAAATTATAATGGCTTCCTTTTAGATTCTTACAACAACAACAAAAAGGAAATCTATAGCATGTTTTAAAAACAAAACTATTTCAAAAAGTCAAAGCCACACTTAAGATATTTTAAGTTAATTTTTTTATTTTGAATGTTTAATTGTTACCCCTTAGCGCAAAATGAAAAATATAAGTTAATGGCTATGAAATACATGTATAATCCAATAGTGATTAATTTTACTCCCTTTACAAATAAATCAGTTTTAAACATAAATTATATAGACGCATAATTGTATATGCATTCATATAATTTACTAGGCTATGAAGAATATTGCTCTTATACTTCTCTTGGGAAAATTCCAGTAGCCGAGGAAGTATTTTTAAATGTTTATTTCCCAGGGAGGGGACGTTACTGATGGATGGTTCAACTGGTCTGACGCAATAGGTTTTTCTACGATTGACAAAATGTGATATATTTGAAATTGCTTGAAGTATTGACCAGAGGGACAGGAATCAGAAGATACATGTTCTAATAGGAATCACTTCATCTAAATGAAGTTTAAATGAAGTTTAGATCAAATAAATGAAGTTTTTAGACTCAGGCAAGGGGTGTACTGTCTCTGGCACTCAGTTTTTTAGCGTACAGAAATGGCCTATTTACTTTGCGCACTCAAATATCGCTAGTCCCAGTGCTTTAGCTCCAGTGACAAGTTCTGAAGGACTGCAGCTTAATACTGACATCATCAACACCGGGAAGTCTTCTTTTGGCATAGGTTAAAACATGCTTTTAAAAGAACTTTCTCTGTAATAAAACTGTAAACTTTCACAAATTGTCCATAGCAACAGTGCTTGATTATTTCTGTTAGACTAGATTTTCCACAAGGAATACATCTGAAAAATAAACGCCATTGCTTGTATTTGTCCCAGTCCCAGTCATTCTTTTTTTTTTTTTTTTTTTTTTTTTCTTTTTTACTTTTCATATTTTTATTTTTAAGACAGAGTCTCACTTTGTCACCCTTGGAAGAATTCCATGGTGTCACAGCTCACAGCAACCTCAAACTCTTGGGCTCAAGTGATCCTCTTGCCT